>PVIY010007831.1:0-80028 GCA_004026745.1 Myrmecophaga tridactyla | reverse complement strand
TACATTTCCCCCAGTGTACAGAGTGTGATCCTGGTTTAATGCTACATTGAACCTTTTTGGCAACCTATTGATCAAGTTTGCTTTTTGGTTTCAGATTTGGCTTTTAACAAATGGTGTATTCTTCAAGTATCATGTAGTCACTGGTTTTGGAAATGATTGAAGAAGCATTACTAGGAACCTGCAGGGAATAAATCAGAGAATTGTCTTAGTTGGCCTTTACTCTTGGAATGAGTCGGCCTCCCATGATTACCAGCTATTGAAACTATTCAGAATAAGCCTTGGCAGTAAAACAAGGAAAGCCCCAGGAGCCACTGAGATGATCTTTGCAGAGCTCCCACTGGTACAGCCAAGGGGAGGACTCTGATTTAGTAGTTTCTACTTTGGGCGAGGACATAGGCCTGGTCAAGTACCTAGTGTGACAATGCAGTTAATTATATGTCTGAAGTGAGTGCTGGAGGGATTCCACCAAGCAGTCCAGGCTACCCCATGGCCAGTAATGCCTGGCAGAGTATAGTTTCGAAGTTTTTGACAATGGTAGAATTTTGAACCATTTATTTTTCCCTTTTAAAGCAAGGCATACAGTTCTGAGGCTTTTTGGTTATTGCCACAGTCCTGGGGATTTCCTGTCGCTTCATTATTTTTATTTGAAGTCTTCTTTTTATTCACAATTATCTAGCCTGCAGGTGGGTTTAATGATTTTTAGGTCAGGTTTGAGTGATGAGTATTTGTCTTTTATCAGATGCATAGTTCCATCGATAATGATTGTCCCTTGATCTCAGAGATCCTGTGATATCCCATGTGGTGGGTTGAAATTATTGTGTAACCCGAGAAAGCCATGTTCTTTAATGCTGATTCAATATTGTTGGGTGGAATCGTTTTTATTAAGTTGTTTCCATGGATTTGTGACCTACCCAATTGTGGGTGGGACCTTTTGATTAGGTGGTTTCCTTAGAGATGTATTTACACCCATTCAAGGTGGGTTGCTTACTGGAGTCCTTTAAGAGGGGACCATTTTGGAAAAAGCTTCAGAACTGACACAGATGTTTGGAGATGTAGAAAGAAAACACACTCCAGGGAAGCTGTTTGAAACCAGAAGCCAAAGGACCAGCAAATGGCTGCCACATGCATTCCCAGATGGACCTTTCTTGAGTCAAGCTATCTGTCTCTGGAAGCCTTAGTTTGGACATTTTTATGGCCTTAGAACTGTAAACATGAAACTTAATAAATTTCCTTTATAAAAGCCAACCCATTTCTGGTATATTGCACTCTACCAAAACATCCTACTACTTCATCTCATATCCCTCATATATCATAATCTTTCTGAAATGATTTATAATGTTCCCTTCTGTTTGCAGTTCAGGGTGTTCTAAGGTTCTTCGATCTATCTATAGAGCACAGATCTTTGGGACTTCGGGTTCCTAACTCACATGACATTTCCTGTAATGATCACAAGGGTGAACACAAAGACAAGGTGATGGCTGATCTGTGGCAGAGGGTGAGACAGAGGGTGAAGTCCTGTATTCCACTTTTGTCCAACATACTGACTTGATGCCCATGTATATGCATGTGTTCCCCCTGCTTCTATTCATAGGAGCAGTTAACTCTGAGGCTCAATATGGACCCAGAGTCCTCAGCATCAACCACTCACAGAAACAGGACCTGACCTCTTGGAGGGCGGTGACTCCTTATTTTGATTCTCAAATCTAAAATGCAAAATGTCTGATCCTTTGCCTTTCTCTGGGCTTGATTTTCTATAGGAATACAATGATGCTGGTGGAGAGGAGTAAGGAGCTGGTATAATCATTCATACCTCAAAGGTATTCACAATCCTTATAAGGACTAAGGACACACACACACACACTTATGGTGTGGTAGAGCTCATTACAGATTTACACTCCTGTGGCTACTCTTGAATGAACCCAGTCTGCTGGAGGAGTTTGGAGAAGCTAGAGAGAGGAGGTAGATTGCTCATTCTGTCACACACATTACAGGATTGGGCAATTATTTTAATCCCTAGGGTAGGAACATGTTCATATTTCTATGTTTGTATAACTCTTCA
The DNA here is from genome assembly GCA_004026745.1 of Myrmecophaga tridactyla. Taxonomy (NCBI): domain Eukaryota; kingdom Metazoa; phylum Chordata; class Mammalia; order Pilosa; family Myrmecophagidae; genus Myrmecophaga; species Myrmecophaga tridactyla. The sequence goes on along the minus strand of PVIY010007831.1, from coordinate 77,969 downwards.
GTCTACCTAAATGGATATCCAAGGAAACTATTAGTCAATATTCAATTTAATAGTTTTATAAAAATGACAGTAACAAAATAAACTTGAGCAAAATAAATGGCCTCATATATGTGGTATCTCCAATATCTTCAACAACCAAGCGTGTGATATATGACACTATTGTGGTTTTCTTTACAAAGAGCACAAGGGTCCCTTCATCTCTAACACCAGACATAAGATTGCTAAATAATAGCTAATAAAATTATATCCCCCCTGGTACTCAACAATTCATTTCTTATCCTAGATAAATATACTATTATTTCATAGGTTCTTTTAAAGTCTTTACTTGAAACTAAAATCTGACCAAAACATTAAAGCAGGGAGAATTCCTGAGAGTCACTGGGGTTTCTTTGGAAACCTCCCTACATATAACCAGCAGATGTTTATTTAAGCATAGAATGCATTCACAGAGAAAAGAGAATACAAACAATGATACAATCATAAACATCCATATTTTCCTGTCTTAAAAAAATCTTCAGAGGTGCTTTGTATTTTAAAACAGACATATTATTTAGACATGAATGAATAGAAACATTAAAGAATTGGTAAAGAGGACTCCTTCTTTTGTGAACTTTCATTTATTTAGTTAGTTTTGTCTGGTGGAACAAACTCCAGCCTGGCTAATTGAGGACTGGAGCAAGAATTGGAATTACAAAACAAGTTAAGGACTTTTTATAGACTACAGAATATCATGGAAGTCTCCCCCAGTAAAAGGACTTCCTGCTGGGTCTGTACTGGGAGGACAATAAGTTCTGTGTTCTAGAACAGAAACGGAGACAGACTTTCCTTTTTTCTAAAAAATATACCTGTACCAGTCTAGCCAGGGATCTGCAAGGCTCCATTGTTTGGGGAATGTCCCATGGAAAGCCCCAAACAAGTAAGACAATACTAATGCAGATGTTTCAGACTGGCATGTAGAGCACTACTCTTAGCGATGCATCTTGAAGTGTATTTTTAGCAGGACTAATGCTCTGTACCATCAGACACACTGTAGAGTACTATGCAGAGCATTCCTTGAACCCAAACACCTGGCTAAGGCAGAGGAACCAGCCAGTGACTGCTCACTAGTCCAGAGCTGCTATTCTTCCTGCAGAAAGGTGTCTTTTTCTAATTTGCACAAAGATGCCATAGAGGTGAGGGATCAAAGAGACATTACATATACCAGTGGGCTATGCCAAGAAGTCCCTACATGTCTGGTCTGATCTTCACCTTTTACTAGAGGAAAGACTATGAAGAGGAATTAAACTAGGGTTGACTTAGAAGTACTTGGACTGCCTGATTTTGTTCCACAGTTGTGAGTATTAAGCCTTAAAACACAAACTTAAGAAACTGTATAGTTCAATATTGGAGTGTCTAGTCTAAGTAATGGGTAAGTTAGATGGCACGGGCAGAACACATGATACTGAGGGGTGGAAGCGATCCTAAAGAAATGGATGTTCTTACTATGAATTATCCTGGCCTAGGAAGGGAAACAGGTCTAGGACTAGAAAAGGACTTTCTGGAACCATGAGAAATTAAGCTTGGATTTTAGGTGGGAGGACTTAGGTGAAGATCCTTGCAGGATGGCAACACTTACAGGAACCAGGAGGAAGAAGTTCAATAGGGGACGACTCATAGAAGGTTATGGATAATAGACTTAAGAATAGTGATATTTAGATTTTCTTTGACTACATTACAGTCCATTCTGTAATTTCCAAGCCTGTGATGAAATTTTCTTTAAAATAAAAACTTATTTGACTATGTGTTGGAGGGGAAAAGATGCCTGGGCTGTCCTTACAGGGTACAGTTGTAGGAGAAAAGCAGCTACAGCCTGGAGAAGCCATTATATCAGAGCACAGCAGCAGTTTGGAGTGAGATGGCTATTTAAAGTGGCAAACACAGGGGAAACATATATATGGCACATATAAATATTCTTTGAGGATTCTCAGGAAAAGTTGGTGAAGGGAAATGGATAAACTAGATTTAATGCAGTTGTTCAGGCTGGGAGCTTGAATTAAGTTGGTTGGCATTAAAGTGAAAGCTGACCCTGGAATGCTAGAGGTCTTAGGGACATGTGAGATACTCAAGCAAGAATAAATGGGCCATGGTGGCTAAACAGAGCTCTCGCCTGCCATTCCGGAGACCCAGGTTAGATTCCTGATGCCTTCCCATGTTAAAAAAAAAAAAAGAATGAATGGCTAGAAGAAGAGAGTGGTGTTGCTGAATCAATAGTGCTGTGACAAATTTATCTTTTAGCCTGAAAAAGAAAAGCTGAAAGTTCCCTTCTTATAGAGGGAAAAGCATTTAATGAAAATACTAATCAATTATAAACATTTTATACAGGTAATTCATATTAAGATACTTTAAGGATCTTTTGAAAAATATTCTTACAATACACATGCAAATACACGAAGAAAATCATATTTCATATTTATTTTCTCTATCAATCTTTTAGTGATGACTAGTTACCTACCTGTTTTTGTATCTTCTAGCCATCTTAACTCAGATTCCTCCAAAAAGCCAATCTGACCCCATTGTTTAAAAAAAATTAAAATACCACATCTGATAATACGTATTATTTTACTTTAAATAAAACTGCATGATTACTTCCAGATGGGCAGGTCTAACCTGACCAGAAAAAGTCTTACTAAAATAATGGCATAAAATCTGAGGAAAACACAGAAGACATAAAAGTAAGAGGAATGGTTATAAAAATTACTGATACATAATTTCCCTGGAATGCTAGTGATCTAAAGTAATCTAAAGAAATGTTTATTTTGGTCAACTTGAAAATTAATATTAATCTAACTATGTTGATTCAAATCATTGAAACAGAGTCAGTAAAAGAAACATCTGTGATGAAGTCATAGATTTAGTATTTAAACTGCAATTGAACAATGTGCAGAGAATTTTAGTCTAAAACACCGCTGCCAAACGCTATAGGGACCACTCATCCCTATTTGTCTTTAGCAGCCACAATTTAACATAAATATTAGGTTTTAAGCAAGCTAACATTAATAATTGAGTGTTAATCAAGAAGACAGTGAAACCACTAAAATTTACATTCAAATTAATCTGTTAATTAATATTTATTGAGCAATTAATATGGGCAGGCATAGAACTAGGTGCTGGAGTTGAAATGTAGGACATATGTTATTTCTGCCTCACTAAACTGACCATCTAACCTGACATTAAGCAAATAAATATAAAGAGTTATACAAAATTGTGGGTGGCCCAGATATATGCAGCATAGAGGGAGGGGCATGGTAATCAGGAGATTTTGGCTCAAGGGAAGCAATGTTGCCACCAACTTATAATAGCTAATACTTAGTGCTTGCTGTATACTAAACATTATTCTGAGCACTTTATATACTTAATCTTCTCCACAACACTGTGAGGTAAGTACTATCAGTTTCCTAACTCTAAAGGCAAAAAAGGAATCTGAGGCATAGAGAGAGGAAGTAATTTTCTCAAGTCCACATATTTAATACATGACACAGACACATTTTGAACTCAAGCAGTTGGGGTCTAGAACCCATGTTCTTACTACAAAGCCACATTCCTTGTATATAACTGCCTAGCTCTCTGATTTTTTTTGTCCTTGAGTTTCTCATTTTTAAAATGAAGACTTAATTAAAGTAAGTAGTTCTCAAAACTTTTGTTTGAACCCTTTGCTTAAACAAAATTCCAATGGCACAAAAAATATATATATAAATAAATATACATGAAAAAGAAACAGGTAGAGCTATTTTGTTGGAAGGTGTGTGCACATCTGGGCATAAGGATAGAGTTATGGAGAACTAATTCATAGAGCTTGCAAGTCTTGGTAGAACATAGTTTGTAATCTCTGGCTTAATGATATCCAGTATATCTTTGACCTCTGATGTCATCCTTGATTCTAAGTTAGATGAAAAAAGAAAAGGGAGTTGTTTAAAGAAACTGACATTTAGAAAGTAGATGGAAAGCTACAGGGCATTCAGAAAAGAATTATTAAAATTCATCTAAAAATAACAAGAAAACAGTGTAGCAACATCTTGAAATAAGAATTTGTCTAGAAATAATAACTCTATAGAGAGAGACTTGCATTAATGAGATACTAAAATTTTAATATTCTTAGTATGGAAAAAATGCCTTGCCTCGTACACTCCTAGCATGTAATGGATACTTAATAAATGCTTGAATGGATGAGAGAATAAATGAACTCAATATGGCTTGAATTGGACATCCATTTTTAGCCATGATGAAATAACAGGTTTCAAATTCACTCTCCCACCTGAAATAACAACAACATTGAACTGTACAAAAATATGAAACCACATTTTCCAAAACATAGTACATTAGATAACAAAAACCAATGACCCCAGAGGAATGGAAAAAAATGAGGTGAACCCCATGATTGTTCCAGATTTCAACTTGGAAAGAGTTTCTAGGCTATGAGTCAGGAAGGAAGAACCATTGTGGAGTCCAGTGATCTCTCAGAGTTGAGGAGATGCTGCTATGAGTTCTGAGATATCAGTACTTGTTTTCACATCAGAGTACTGGAGAAGAAAGAGCTTTACAAAGAGACAACTCCCAAGACCTATAGTAGGTCCCCTCAAGTCTTTAACTGAATGATGATCAGTGCATGCATAGGAAGAAGCTGTCTGAGACTGTGGAAAGAACAACTCTATTTTAAAAGAATTAGAGGAAACAATAACACAGGACTGGGAATAGTTCCTGATCCCACCAGCCAAAATGGAAATCTCAAAATTTACTGGGCATGGAGTATACAGATGGGTTAGTCTGGTAGCATTGTTCTGGTACCATGTAACAAAGCTTAAAGGCAAGACCTGAAAGGAGCAAACTCTTTCCAAATAATTTAGTTGTATTACACGGTAAAGCTTGAGTATATTTACAAGAATAAAAAATACCAACACCCAACAACGTAAAATTCATAATGCCTGGAATCCAATAAAAAATTACTTGGCATGCAAAGAAGAAGGAAAATATGACTATAACGAGGAGAAAAGCCAGTCAAATAGAAAAGACCCAGACTAAGACAAATAATATCATTCATAGCCCAGGCCATTAAAAGAGTTAGTATAGATTGGGCAAGATGGCAGAGTAGTAAGTTAAAGGACACAGTCCTCTTAGAGGAACAACTAGTGGAGAGGCAGAAACTGTCTGAATTAATTGTAATGGGACTCCAGAGACCAGGGAAGCACTGTACAAACCCAGGAAAGACCAGGATGGGGAGACTGAGCAGAAGCAGCAAAATTGAGTGAATTGCTTTCATGGCAGTAGTCAGCACCAGTCCCACACCCTCAAGGCTTGCCTTGAATATGGTCCGTGGCTGGCTGTCACAGATGAAAGGGGTATAATGGGTTTCTTCACTGAACATGGGTTGGGACATGGTCAAGTGCTGGGTTGGGCTTTGGATTAGTGAGTTTGGACTCTTAGATTCTGGCCTGAATCATAGCTCTACCTGCCTGGCCATTGTTTCAACATCTCTTGGTGGATGTTGGAGAAATACATTCCATCCTTAGGGTTGTGGGGAAGGGTTTACCAAAGAACACAATCTGCTGAGCAGGCCAGTAAAGTGCTGCTTTAAGGAAGCCAAAAAAAAAAAAGGCTTTCTGGCAACTTTCTTGACCCTTTCCCCAGGGTCCTTTGGAACTGGTCTATACCTTTTTTCAGTGTCCCCAGTTCTGCTTTGATCAGTAAAAGATCTACAATAAGCTGAACCAAGTGTCAAAGAAGAGCCTTAACACAAGGCAATCAATAATGAAGCCCTAGGCAAGAGAGAGAAACTGACCATCAGAATAAACACATCAAGATAATCAGATGCCTAGACATCAGCAAAAAATTATAAGCCCTACTATGAAAGAGGAAGATAAAGCTCTGTCAAAAGAACAAATTTAAAAGCTTGGGGAGACACAGAATTTGGAACAACTAATCAAAGATGTTCAAACAAATCTCCTAAATCAATTCAAGGAGATGAAGGAAAATATGACTAAAGAGATAAAGGATATTAAGAAGATACTGGGTAAGCATAAAGAAAAATTTGAAAGCATGCAAATAAAAATAACAGATTTTATGAGGATGAAAGTCACAATAGATGAACTAAAAAATATACACTAGAGGCAGACAACAACATATTTGAACAAGCAGAAGAAAGGATAATCGAACTAGAAGATAGGACATCTGAAATCTTACTGACAGGAGGACAGATAGAGGAAAGAATGGAAAAAATGAGCAGAGTCACAGAGAATTGAATGACAGCATGAAACAAACACACATATGGTGTCCCAGAATGAGAAGAGAAGAGAGAAAGGACAGAAAGAATTTCTGAGGAAATAATAACTGAAAATTTCCCAACTCCTACAAAAGATATAAATATGCATGACCAAGAAGCACATGCATTCTAAACAGAATGAATCTGTATAGACTTACTCCAAGACACATACTTATCAGTATGTCAAAGCCCAAAGATAAAGAGAAAACCCTTAAAGTAGCAAGAAAAAAAAACAATTTGTCACATACAAGGGAACAGTAATAAGACTAAGTGTCAATTTCTCATCAGAAACCATGGAGGCAAAAAGGCAGTGTTGTGATATATTTAAGGTACTGAGAGAGAAAAACTGCCAACCAAGAATTCTTTATCTGACAAAACTGTCCCTCAAAAATGAAGTTGAATTTAAAATATTCACAGATTAACAAAAACTGAGGGAGTTTGTCAACAAGAGACTAGCCTTACAAGAAATATTAAAGGGAGTTCTACAGTCTGAAAGTAAAAGACAGGAGAAAGAGTCTTGGAGGAAGGAGAGTATAGAAATTAAGATTTTCAATAAGGGTAAATAAAAGTATAAAAAAAGAGAGAGAGAAAATAAGATGTGATATATAAAACCAAAGGATAAAATGGTTGAAGTGAGTACTGCCTTTACAGTAATAACATTGAAAGTTAATGGATTAAATTCCCCAATCAAAAGGTACACATTGGCAAAATGGACTAAAAATATGATCCATGTGTATGTTGTCTACAAGAGAATGACCTTAAACCCATGGACACAAAAAAGCTGAAAGTGAAAGGCTGGAAAAAGATATTCCATGCAAAGAGTAACCAAAAAAAGATCTGGGGTAGCTATACTAATATTGGACAAAATAGACTTTAAATGCAAAATTCTTATAAGAGACAAAGAATGAGACTATGTATTACTGAAAGGGGCAATCTACCAAGAAGAAATAACAATCACAAATATTTATGCACCTAACCAGGTGTGTTGGTTTAAAAGTATTATGTATCCTAGAAAAGCCATATTTTAATCCTGATCAATCTTGTGGGAGCAACCATTTCTTTTAATTCTGATTCAATACTGTAGGTTGAAATTTTTTATTTGGTCACCAAGATGTGACACAACCGATTGTGGGTGTGATCTTTTGATTAGATATGACTCTACCCACTCCAGGTGGGTGTTGAGTAGTTTACTGGAATCTTTTAAAAGAGGAAACATTTTGGAGAGACAGACAGAAATTACAGAAACCTCAAAGCCAAGAGAGAGCAAGCTGACAGAAACTTCAGAGAAGAGCTGACACAAATATTGACATTTAGAGAACAGAGACACAGATGTTTGGAAATGCTCAGAGCCCAGAAGACATTGCAATGAGATGTTAAGCCAGCCAGAACCTGGAGAGAGCCAATGAAAGCCAAGCAATGGAAGCCAGCCCCGGTGAAGCAAGATGAGGAATGCCCACAGGAACAGAGGCTAAAAGCATAGAGCCTAGGAGCAAGGAACCATCGATGAGCCAGCATGACTTTCCAGCTGACAGAGGTGTTCTAGATGCATCAGCCTTTCTTGAATTAAGATATCTTTCCCTGGATGCCTTAGTTTGGACATTTCCATGGGCTTAGAACTGTAAACTTGTAACTTATTATTCCCTTTATACAAGCCATTCCAGTTCTGGTATATCACATTCTGGCAGTTTACAAACTAACACATCAGTATGCGCCAAAATATATAAGACAAACACTGGCAAAATTGAAGGGAGAAATAGACATCTCCACAATAATAGTTGGAGACTTCAATACACCACTCTCATCAATAGAACATCTAGACAGAGGATCAATAAGTAAAACAGATAATGTGAATAATATGATAAATGAACTGTACCTAATAGACAAAAATAGAACAGTGCACTCCAAAACGGTAGGATATACATTCTTCTGAAGTTCTCATGGATCATACTTCCAGAAAGACCACCAGTTGGGTCACAAAACAGTTCTCAATAAATTTTGTTGTTGTTGTTTTTGTTTATTTTGTGTGTTTATTTTTTTATTATTTTTTGTTGTTTTTATTTAGTTCTCAATAAATTTTAAAAGATTGATCATAGTGCAATGAAGCTGTAAATCATTAACAGGTAGAGAACTGGAAAACTCAGAAATACATGGAGTTTAAACAACACACTCTTAAACAGTCAGTGGGTCAAAGAAGAAGTCAGTAAATATCTTGATCAAATGAATATGAGAATACAACATATCAAAATTTATGGGATTAAGTGAAGGCAGTGCAGAGAGGGAAATTTATAGTTCTAAACACCTACATTAAATAGAAGAAAGAGCTCAAATCAAAGACTTGACTGCACCCAGGAGAAACCAGAAGAAGAACAGCAAACTAATCCCAAATCAAGCAGAAGAAAAGACATGAAGATTAGGGCAGAAAATGGGTGAAATTGAGAACAGAAAAAACAATGGAAAGAATAAACAAAACCAAAAGTTGGATCTTTGAGACGATCAAGAAAATTGACAAACACTGACTTGAACCCACGAAGAAAAAAGGAAAGAAGATGCAAATGAATAAAAATTGAAATGAGAGGGCATTACTACTGAACTGCAAAAATTAAAATGATCATAAGAAGATACCATGGGTAACTATATGCCAACAAAATGGGACTTAGATGAAATGGGTAACTTTCAAGAACAAAAGAACAACCTACACTGACTCTAGAAGAAATAGAAAATCTCTACAGACCACTTATAAGTAAAGAGATTGAATCAGTCATCAAAAACCTACCAACAAAGAAAAGCTCAGAACCAGATGCTTCGCAGGTGGATTCTATCAGTCATTCCAAGGAGAATTAATACTGATCATGCTCAAACTCTTCCAAAAAATTGAAGAGGAGGGAACACTACCTAACTCATTCTATAAAGCCAATATTACCCTAATACCAAACCCAAATAAAGATACTCCAAGAAAAGAAAATTACAGAACAGTGTCTCTAATGAATATAGATGTAAAAATCCTCAACAAAATATTTGCAAATAGAATCTAACATCACATTAAAATAACTATCCACCATGATCAAGTGGGTTTTATACCAGGTATGCAAAGGTGGTTCAACACAAGAAAATTAATTAATGTAATATACCACATTAACAAATCGAAGAGGCAAAATTGTATGATCAATTCAATTGATGCAGAAAAGGCATTTGACAAAACCCAGCAGCCGTTCATGATAACACTTCAAAAAACAAGAATTGGAGGGAACGTCCTCAACATGATAACAGACATATATGATAAACCTACAGCTAACATCATATTCAGTGGTGAAAGACTTACCCTCTAAGATCAGGAACTAGACAAGGATGCCCACTGTCATCACTGTTTTCAATATTATGCTGGAAAATCTAGCTAGAGCAGTTAGGCAAGAAAAAGAAATAAAAGGCATCCAAATTGGAAAGGAAGAAAGAAAACCTTCACTATTTGCAGTTGATATGGTCTTATATTTAGAAGGTCCCAAAAAATCTGCAACTAATAAGTAAGTTCAGCAGAGTGTCAGGATAGAAGATCAACACCCAAAAATCAGTTGTTTTTATATATTGCTTTATATAGCAATATAAAGAATCAAATATCTAGGAATAAATTTAACCAAGGATATAAAGGACTTGTACACAGAAAACTACAAAACTTTGCTTAAAGAAATCAAAGAAGTCCTAAATAATTGGAAGGACATTCCATGTTCATAGATTGGAATATGAAATATGAAGGTGTCAGTTCTTCCCAAATTGATTGATAGATTCAATGCAGTCCCAATCAAAATTCCAACAGCAAATACCACATTCCAAAATCAAATTGCAGAAATGGAAAAAATAATTATCAAATTTGATTGGAAGAGTAAAGGGCCCCAAATAGCCAAAACATCTTGAAAGAGAAGAATGAAGTTGGAGATTTCACACTTCCTGACTTTTAAGCATATTACAAAGCTACAGTGTTCAAAATAGCATGGTGCTGTTATAAAGACAGATATATTAATTAATGGAATCAAATTGAGAGGTCAGAGCTAGACCCTCACATCTATGATCAATTGATTTTTTTAAATCTCCTACACCAATCTTTACTTCTAAATTATCATCAACATCAACAACAACAAATCTCACATACATGAAAATCATGAGCAAAGCAGACTTTCAATACTCATCAACTACTGGGAAGAAGAAGTAAAATTAACTGTATTAAAGTAAGTTATCTTTTATGAACTCCAAATTGACAAGAAATCATGTAGCATTCCCATAAGTAAAAATAAACACAAATGAGGATAGAGAATTCTATTTAAATGGGAGCTTATTGGCAGAAATTCTCTAATAAACACAATAACTAGAAATGTGGTTTTGGACTATAGCAAGAAGCTTTTCATTGACGTTAAAGTTCAGCTGATAGTACAGTCATACATAGTGTCTGGAAGCTTACACTAAAGACTTAGGAGCGCTCATTGTATACCTTATGATTTAACTTTGAAAAATTACTAGTTCAAATATATTAGCAGTGTTTGCCCTGTAAATTGTTTATGACATTTTAAAAATTCACAAAATGTTCATTTTGGGCAATAACTTTTAAGAAATTAAAAATCTTTAAAATTTCTAAAGCCACAGGAAATCAGGCTGGATTTATTTTAATTATGGAGAAGAAGTAAATGGAATTCTCAACTATCAATTCTAAATTTTTCCCTAATGAACACAGTGTATATCTAATTCTTAAAGATGCCACTTTTGAGTCAGTCAATAACCATAAATAAAAATATTATTATTCCTATATTGGTTTATAATTTAATGGATGTGCTGGTTTGAACGGATGTATGTCCCCTAGAAAAGACATGTTTTAATCTAAATCCCATTTCATAAAGGCAGAATGATCTGTATTAAATATTGTATGTTTGAAACTGTAATCAGATCATCTCCCTGGAGATGTGATTTAATCAAGAGTGGTTGTAATACTGGATTAGATGACAACATGTCTCCACCCATTTGGGTGGGGCTTGATAAGCTTTGGAGTGCTAAAAAGGAGGAAACATTTTGGAGAATGAAGGAGAGTCAGAGAGAGTAGAGAATGCTGCAGCACCATGAAGCAGAGAGTCCATCAATCAGTGCTTTGGAGATGAAGAAGGAAGATGCCTCCGGGGGAGCTTCATGAAAAAGAAAGCCAGGGGAGAAAACTAGCAGATGATGCTGTGCTCGCCACGTGCCCTTCCAGCTGAGGAAGAAACCATGACTGTGTTCCCCATGTGCCTTCTTGGATGACAGAGAAAGACCCTGAACTTCATCAGCCTTCTTCAACCAAGGTATCTTTTCCTGGATGCCTTTGATTGGACATTTCTATAGACTTGTTTTAAATGGGACATTTTCTTGGCCTTAGAACTGTAAACTAGCAACTCATTAAATTCTCCTTTTTAAAAACCATTCCATTTCTGGTATATTGCATTCTGGCAGCTAGCAAACTAGAACAATGGATCAATAATGTTATTTAGCCAACAACACAGGTAGCCCACATTATATCAGATATACAAAATTGATATAGAAATAATCTAAAAGCTCTGAAATATAACTGATGACTTTCTGCATTTGTAAACAAATGATTTTGGAGTTGGGGGAGGGGGAACAAAGGTACTTAAAGAAACCATACATCCTAAAATCAATGAAAGGGAAAAACTTCTAGATACTAGCTGTAACCATCCATATGTTATAATAATGTAAAACAAATCTGTACTTTAAGTGATCTGCAATATTGTTATATATGCAATATAAATTAAAAATATGCATAACAACATTGCAACACCATCTAAAAGAAAAGAAAGATATAGAAAATCCCTATAATAAAATTATTGCATTTAATGTCATTTTCTTGAACAAAATCCCAAATCATCAAATTGCTTAATGTTGTACCAAACATAAACAATACCTTGTCAAATGAGAGGAAATCAAACATCAGCTTCTGAAAACAAAAATAAAGAATTTAAAGTCCTATGGTTTATTGGATTTAGAACAGCAAAAGGATATTCAAAATTATTTATTTTATCATTATGCACGTTGAAGGAAAGCATAATAGCAGAGTTCTTTTACACCATAAATTTATTTTCACCCACTTATTCAGCTCGAAACACTAGCATGAAGAGGTACTGGTTTATTCCACTTGCAATTATTTCTCTCCAGCAATCAGCCATCTCATATCTGGAGCATGTTGAATAAAATATTGTCTCATGTCTTTTTTATTGTTTTAAGTTTCAACCAATAAAAGCTCAAAGTACTTTGGAAGAATCCCAGTATCCTGGATGACTTGATGAGTGAATACATTAAAATCAAGTAGTGTTTATCTTCTGAAAATACTCTTAACTCCACACAAAGTTTGCTTGTGTTCTGGAGCTCAGATTTCTCCTATTGGCACTATAATATCTGAAGATCATTTGTTATGAAAGTTTCACACCAATTTTGTTTTGTTCCTTCTTCATTAACCACTGGGCTTCCTTTTCCATCTTCTTCCTTTATTGTTCTGCTGCTCTCTTTTCTTGGAAAATAGCTGCCTCAGAACTTCTTCTGCTTGCCAGGCTGCATTTTCTTCTTCCTCCCAAACATTAGGATTTTTTTTGCCAGGTATGTAAGTCACCTAATTCAGGAGATTGATGAATAAAAGGCCTATCTTGAATAGCTGCTAATCTACTAGAAAAACTTGTTCTACCATTTGGGATGGCAAAATTTGATGGTTCTTTCTTCTTAATAGCAATTTTCTGAGTCTTCCTTATTGTTGGTGTCATGTCCTTAAAATAGCCAGGTTCCAGCTGTTCCAAAGCACTTTGTTGTGTTGCCACGTTCCCATTCCCTCCTTCGATCTTTACACGTGTGGGTGCATCTTCATCCCAGGAAGTCCACTTTTCAACATCTGCCTGCTTAGAAACTGATGAATAAACAAGTATAGTTGGCAAAGTTATTTGGTTTCCACTTAATTTCCATCCTCTGCCAGAACTGCATATTAATCTCTTTAGCAATGAGAATACTGTTGCTAGACAAGTGCAAACTTTAAATAACCAGAACTGTGTGGTGGCCATGATGAGAAACCAAACCCACTGTAGAGATGAGAAAAACAACATACGTGTCTTAAGGTTACGCAGTCCGACATATGCAAGTGGCTGGAAGGGTGCCAGGTGGGCTGGGATTTGAATTTGGGAAAATTTTCTCTTGGGAGGTGCAGGGCCTATACAGTGAAGACAGGAAGAACTGGTGAACTTTTCTGCTGGAGGAGCAATTGGGTCCTGTTCCTTGGGTTAGTGCCCCTGCAGGTCCATCTCCCCACACATGAACACAGAATGGCCAGGGCTGCTCACCCATTCCAGTCGCCGGTAAATTGATTCTTAATGCAATTTTATTCGTATGATTTATATATTCACATACCATATACTCATCCAAAGTGTACAATAAGTAGTTCACAGTATCTATCATATAGCGGTGCATTTATCATCATAATAGATTTATGAACATTTTCATTACTCCAAAAAAAATAAGAATAACAGAAATAAAAGTAAAAAAGAAACACCCAAAACATCCCATCCCCCCCATTTATTTATTTTTTGTCTTTATTTTCTTACTCATCTGTCCATACACTGGGTAAAGGGAATGTCAGTCACAAAGTTTTCACAATCATACAGTCACACCCTAAAAGCTATGTAATTATACAATCATCTTCAAGAACCACAGCTATTCAATTACAGTTCAACAGTATCAGGTACTTCCTTCTAGCTACTCCAATACACCAAAAACTGAAAAGGGATCTCTATATCTATATAGATATAGATATAGATATAGATATAGATATAGATATAGATATAGATATAGATATAGATATAGATATAGATATAGATATAGATATATAGATAGGTAGATATCTATATCTATGGAGCATAAGAATAACGTCCAGAATAACTTCTCAACTCTATTTGAAATCTCTCAGCCAATGAAACTTTATTTTGTTTCCTTTGTCTTTCCCCTTTTGGTCAAGAAGGCTTTCTCACTCCCACAATACTAGGTCCAGACTCATCCACAAGCATCATGTCCCACATTTTGGGGGAGATTTAAACCCCTAGGAGTCATGTCCCAAGTAGGAGGGAGGGCAGTGAATTCACCTGTGGAGTTAGCTTAGAAAGAGAGGTCATATCTGAGCCAAGAAAAGAGGTTCTCGGGAGGTGACTCTTAGGCATAATCATAAATAGGCTTAGCTTCTCCTTTGCAGGAATAAGTTTCATAAGGGCAAGCTCCAATATCAGAGGGCCTGGCCCATCAACTGGGCAGTCCTCATTGCTTGCAAGAATATCAGGTCTTCCCCAGTGGTGAAGTTTAATATTTCCATCTTTTTCCCCAGTCCCTCAATGGGACTTGGCAAATACTTTTTTATCTTCTGCCCAAATTACTCTGTGATGTATCAGGGCATCACACTAACCTGTACAGCTACAATCAGTGTTCTCTGATAAGGCTGCCAGTCCACTCAAATGGATCAGAACAGTTTCCTCAACAAATGGTGCTGGGAGAACAGGATATCCAAAGGCAAAGAATAAAGGAGGACCCTATCTCACACCTTACACAAAAATGAACTCAAAATGAATCAAAGACCTAAAATTAAAAGACTGGGCCATAAAACTCCTAGAAGAAAATGAAAGGAAGCATCTTCAAGATCTTGTGATAGGCAATGGTTTCTTAGACTTTATACCCAAAGCACAAGCAATGAAAGAAAAAAGAGATAAATGGCACCTCCTCAAAACTGAATACTTATGTGCTTCCAAGGACTTTGTCAAGAAGGTTAAAAGGTAGCCTACTCAATAGGAGAACATATTTGAAAACCACATATCCAATAAGGGTTTTATATATATATATATATATATATATTTAGAAATATATATATGTATGCATGTATTATATAGGATTTCTTTATATATAAGAATGCCATTTCTTATATGTAAAGAAATCCTACAACTCAACAAGAAAGACAACCAATCCAATTTTAAAATGGGCAAAAAACTCGAATAGACATTTTTCCAAAGAGGAACTAGAAATGACTAAAAACCACAAGAAAAGATGCTCAACATCACTACCTATTAAGGAAATGCAAATCAAAACCACAATAGGATATCATTTCACACCTACTAAAATGGCCACTATTAAAAACAGAAAACTGCAAGAGTTGGAGAGAATAGGGAGAAATAGGAGCACTCATTCACTGCTGGTGGGAATGTAAGATGGTACAACTGCTGTGAAAGATAGTTTGGCAGTTCCTCAGGAAGATAAGTATACAATTACCATATGATCTGGCAATCCTGCCAGTAGGTAAATACTCAGAAGAACTGAAAGCAGGGATGCAAACAGACATTTGTACTGATGATCATAGCAGCATTATTTACAATAGCCAAAAGATGGAAACAACCCAATTGTCCATCAAGTGATGAATGGACAAACCAAATGTAGTATATATGTAAGATAGAATATTATTCAGCTGTAAGAAGAATGAAGTCCTAATGTATCAACAATATGGATGAACCTTGAGGACCTTATGTTACATAAAATAAGCCAGACACAAAAATTATTATATCAACTAATAATAATGAGCAAATTCATAGAATTAGCATCTAGAATATAGATTGCCAGGAGACAGATGAGGCTAGAACAGTTTTTAAAATATGAGTTAATATAATGGTATTCCATATGTTCAAGAGGTAAAGGAAAGATGGAACATATTAAGTAGGGTCATGAAAGATTTAAAAAAAAAAAGATCCAAATATATCATTCCAATGTGATAAGTTTTATGAAGATAAACAAAGCAGGGTAAGGTGGTAGAAAGCGGATAAGAGTGAATGCTATTTTGAAAAGGTGATCTGAGAAAGTCTCTGTGAGACAAAATTTAACCTGACCTGAATGAGGTGGAGGACAGAGCCAAGAAAAGATCTAAAGAAAGAACGTCAGGAACAGAGAACAGTAAGAGCAAAGATCCTAAGGTGAAAACTTGCTTTGAGAGTCCAAGGGCCGGCAAGAAGGCTGGTATAGCAGGAATAGAGAGTGAGAAAGTGTAGATGGTCAAAGACAAACTTGGAGAGTTTCAGGCCAGCTCATTGTTGGAATTTGTAGGCCAGACATTTCCAAAGTGTAGTCCGAGGACCACAGGAGTCCCTGAGATTCTTTAAAGGATCCATGACGTCCTTCCTTTTACAAATACTTTACTGTGTGAGGCTGGATTTTTTTCATATACTTCAAGCAAAACAACATATTGCAACAGATTAAATGCAGAAACAAGTTTGAGAATCCAGCTGTCTTCCATTAAGTCAGATGTTAAAGTATTTGCAAAAATGTAAAACAATTCCATTCTTCTCACTATATTACTTTTGTATTTGAAAATATATCCACTCTTCATTCAAAAATTTGCTAATGTGTAATAAGTTTATTCTTGTTATTTTTAAATAATTTAGTAAATGTTTTAAAATTTTCTCAGTTTTAGTTTCTAATACATTATATATTGATAGATACAATGCACATGAACAAATACTCTTTGGAATTCTCAATAATTTTCAAGAATATAAAAAGTTCCTGAAACCAAAATAGTTGAGAACCACTGTTGTAAAGCATGTTGAGGATGATGGGAAACCATTTGGAAGTTTTGAGCAGGGTAGTGAAAAATCTGACTCCTGAGTAAGAAATTAACAGCCGGGAGGGAGGAGATCTAACAAGGAAATAATAGAAATTTTTGCATTAGTCTAGGCAAGAGATTACTGTGGTTTGTCCCAGTATGGCATAAATGCAATGGTAAGAAGTGCTAGATTGGGGATATATTTTGAAGGTCCCACAGACAGGATGAGCTGTTAGAAAGAGTGTTGAGTATGAGGGCAAAGAGCCACGCCTGACTCCAAGGATTCTGGTCTAAACTCCTGGTTGAATGGTGGTGGTGGTACAATCTATTGAGAACGGGAAGAAGGATTGGAAGAGTCTCTAGGCACCACCAATCTTCTCTCTTCTGGGAAAGAAGCCTCATGTACCTACCTTGCACTAGAAAGGGAATAAAAGGGGAAAATAAAAAGGGATTGACTTAATATTTGTAAAATATTAACCCACATTATATTTTATATAGTCTTATCTTGACCATGTAAAAATGCATAGAGAAAAGACTGTAAGGAAATAACAAAATATTAATGGTAGTCTTCCCTGACAAGAGGTGTACTAAAGAATTTCATTTTCTCCTTTATAGGTTCTGTATTTTATAAGCCTTTTACAGTGAGTGTTTACTATTCATAGATTTAGAAATAAAATTATTTTTAGAACAACTATCCAAAGCTCAGAAGCACGAAGTGGTGTATATGGACTTGAATGGATATTTATTGAAAAGAAGGTGTCCTTCCTTGAAAACATGAGTCAGAGAGAAATGCTTTACACGTAAAGCATAATTTCCATCCTGGATCACCCAGATATTTGCAACTTTACAGAGAATTGCTCTCTGCCATAATGTTTTCTTTAATTTTTTTTTTAATCAAAACTCAATCCAGTTTAGATTTGACTCTTTGGGTGAGAAGGAAGGGTTCTTGAATGGAGATTCTAAAAGCCCCTAATTAACAAAGTCCCCAAAGTAGTATTAGGCTAAGTTCAAAGTTGATTCCTTGGGTCCTATGTCCCTATGCTTGCAGAATGGATTTAATGCCAGGTTTTCAGTAAATCCTATCTTGTAATGAAACACATTTATCAGTGAGGCTATACATGTGACATTAAAATAAACAGGGAACCGAAAGAAGTAAATTCCCACTGCTGTTGGTGAACTGCATGTCCTAGTGAATGTGCCACATGCCCCAGTTTGATAAGTTACTCACTGAAAACCTTGCTCTGTGTAGCTGCTGTGCTCAGAGGTCAAAGAGAGGGGAGAAAGGGAAATGGCTTCTCTGCACATAATAAAACTCCCTTTTCTTCTTTCCTTTTAACCCCACAAGATTGTCAAGGCAATTTTTTGGACTAAAAGATCAATTTGCCCCAGCTAAGTAAGCACTTACCCACTTTAAAGTTAATGAGACTGAGAAAAAATTACTTTTCAAACCTCCACAAAGGTCTGTGGAGTTAGGGGACACTGACCATTAAACCTGGTTATGAAAAGAGCCATAGTTCACTGAGGTGGTCCTACAGCCTCATCGTGTCCAGCACATTTACGAATCTACTTTCTCCTTTACAGCCCCTCTGCCCCTGCACTAGAGCTTCTGCTAGGATATGTGAGAGATTGTAAGGGATATGACAGCTGCTCATGAGGTAAAATCAACTTGGCTGGTGTGTAGGCAGCTTTTCTTTTCCAATGAGACCCTCTCCAAGGTCTGTCCTTTCCCTTGTCCAGGTTCATTCCTGGTTATAATGACCAGAAGGTTTCCAGAGGTAACTGACCACTGAGGTGAAATGGAAAATTTACATAATTTATGTAGGAAACTCTGGCCCAAACCTCCCTGAACCTTAAGACCCTTCCCCCAGCTTGTCTCGTCTCCCCTTTTTTGAGTCAAAATTCATCTAACCAAGTCATGTTGGGGCCCCCTTTCATTTGTCTGCCTGGCTTCTGCCACGACATCTGCACAGGCATTCCACAAGGCCCAGAATACTGCCCTTCCTCTGCCCATCACTGATGGGAAAATACCAATTTAAAAAAAATAGCTAAATTAGGAAGGTTGTGTTTGAACATAAGGAATAATTGCTACTTTTAAAAAAAGTCAGCTCATAAAGAAATTGTTGCATTGTTTCTGTATTTAATTAAGGAAAGAAGAGGTGAGCTCATGGTCTGCCTGATCTAAGGTATTCACTCACCTGTAGGAAGAGTCTTGAGCAAGATGGCCTCTTAAAGCCTCTTCCAGAGCTGTGGTTAATGCATAAGAGAAAGTGACTTCAATTCATTCTGCAATTAAATTACATTGTTACAGTAATCCAGGCAGTAAATATATGAGAGTGATAATAAAAGCACCCACTAAAATTTTGGAAAGAAAATAAGTAAGCCTGTCCTCTAGGAAGGAAACTGACCTAATCTACATATAATGGATGTGATTAGCCAACATGGAGACAAGCCTACAGCTTGTAAATATTTGGGTGAAGAGTTTTGACAGCAGCCAAAACCACAATCGAGGGCATTGATATAATCTACAGAGGCAGGATTATAAGGGAAAATCTAATCATTTTTTCCTGGACAGACACCATGTGAACCAAAGGGGATGGCCAGTTTGAAGCAAAGAAAAGGGGAGCCCAAGAGTCAGAAGATGGTAATTATTAAAGATATATACTCCTGTGGTATAGAGATGATTCACTGAGCCTCATCTCCTAATAAAATATCCCCCACCCCAATATATCCATAGCATTTTCTCAACTAATCGTAGAATCCACAAATCAACTTTCTAATTACTAATTCAGGCCCTCAGCTATTAGAGCTAATAGCAGCTTAGTATTACTACAGTCTGGTCATTAGAAATAAAAATCCCTTACTTTTAATAAAGATAAAATCCCTTACTGGTATTATGTAGGTAATAACACATACATAATAGGTTGTGAGGAAGATCAAAACAGGGAATATATGTAAGAAATCTGGCACAGGTCTGACCCATGCTAAATATTTGGTATTTCTTCTACCTTTTCCCCTCTCCTCATTTTCTTACTTCCAATATAGCAAGTAAAAAGATGCAGAATAAAAAGATGTCCAATTGATATGGAGTACCTGCTCAGCTCTTTAACACTGACTAGCTGGGTCTTGAGCAAGTCATTGATCCTTTCTGGCAACCAAATTCCTAGATAAAGTGAGGATTTGGACTAGATGATGCCTGATTCCCCTTCTATCCCCAACAGTCAAGAGAGACTTAGTATTTGAGATTTGTCCACAGAGAGTCATAATGATTCCATTCTGCCTGAGATTCTATTATTCTATTCAATCTATCTCTCTTGGTAGTAAACAAAATCAAATAACTTAGACAGTCTTTCAGGTTAATGTGGCAGGAAATTAGCAATATCTAATAGACTTATCAATTTCTTGTTAAGATACCCATGAGCATATACAAAAAGATAAAAACTGGCACCAGTATTGTAAACTAAAGATAAGAAGATATGTCAAAGTTCAGAGGGACTTTCCACTAACTACATCATTAATGGAGAGTGATTGAGAAACAAATTCTTGGATGGCACAAACATTACTACCCTTTGAACCAGAACAGCACAAACATTCCCAAAGCAAGAGGAAAACTGACTCTCCCCCACTGCCCAACGTTAACTCCAGGAAAAGGGGTTGCACTGAGCAGAAAAATAGGTGCCATCTCCCCCTGACAGGAAATTGTCATCTGAGTCAATCAGCGGTATCACCTCTCCTTTTTCCCCATCAGCAGTACTATTGCCACATCCAGAGACGTCATTCCCCACTGTATAGCTCCACCTGAAGTATAGGAGGCTAGTAACAGTATAATGAATACCAGGCAGGGTGGGGACTGGAGGAACACTGAAAACTGGTGAGGGTTGGGCAGAAGACAATACTGCCTTTCATATACTGCATTTGCAAAGGAATTGCATTTCGATCATTGTGAGAAATTCCAGCTTCTTTCAATGGATATATGCTATTCCCATAAGGTATCATAACAGGATCTTCAACCCTCTTGGGCAAGATTTGGAAGGAGAAACTTTCAGCTCCTGAGCAGCCAGTGCAGGGTCTAAGAGCACATCACAGATCCTGTCTGTTGATAACTCAATACTGGGCCTATGAAATTATTCTGTAACACTAGAACAAGAGATATTTATCCTAGAGACTCAAGTGAGAGCTTAGTTTTTAAATGAAACAAAACAATAGAACATTTCTTTAGAAAACAATCAGTTTAGTGTTTTTGCTAACTAAACATTCTCAGACTATTTTAGTGTTTGAAAGCCATTTCTGGATGATCCTGATCAAATGGGTTTTTTGATCACTGCATCTCAGAAGAATTATCCAAGATACTGGGTTAACTAGTGTAATAATATCACCTTTAATGATTCTGTCAACTGGAATATAACAGATGTATTCGTCAACTCTATGACTGAATGCATTTTTAATTTGAAAGTAAAAACCATATGGAAATCCCTGTCATCTTCAATAATGCATTTGACACAGTACAGGCTGTTACCAAAAGGATTTTGCTCTCCTTTCACTTCAATTGGCTATGTTGAAAGAATGACTTTAATATTCTAAACTGTTACATTATTACAATAAAACTGGTGCTGGAAAAGTTTAGAATCTAGATATTTCCTTATAAAATAAACAATCTGAATAAATGAAAGGCAATTCAGAACTTGGCCATTTTTCACTTTACCTTCATAGTAGCAGATAGCTATATTTCAGATCCTTTATTTCTCCTCATAAATTTAGATAATATAATGTTTTAGGTATATGTTAATGATTAAAAGATTTCTCCACTTTTTGTGCTTTTAATGCTTTCCCTATAGAAAAGGCACATTTTACATATATTGTCTCATGTAATCTTGACAACCAACCGTCCTAGAAAATAGGTGTATGATTATCCCCATACACAAATATGGGATGCAAATATCAAACATATGAAAAGATGCTCTTTGAGAAAGAAAGTCTATAAGAGTGGAAAGGAATTGGTTCATAGAATACTACAGTAAATTAACTCTTACATGTAACCAATCAGAGTTTCTCCTTATTAATTTAATTCAACAAATATTTAGTCTGTGCCTAATATGATACTCTTTTATGCAATTAGGGACATAACAATGAACAAGACAGATAATATCCCTGCCATCATAGTGCATACTTTCTAATGGGTAGGCATAGGTCATAAACAGACACATGAACAAGTGATGGGTCCTGTGAAAAAAAAATGAAGCAGCATAGCAAAGGTTTTGGCAGTGATGGAGAGTGGTCAAGGGTATGGAGGATGTGGAAAGGGTGGCCAGGGATGATTTTTCTGAGGAGATGGCATTTAAGGAAAAAACTCAATAAAGGAAGGGAGTGAACTATGTGGGAAGAGAAAGAGGGTTCCAGGCAGAACAAATAGCAATGGCAAAGACCCTGCGGTAGAAACAGACTTGGTCAGTTCAAGAAATAGTAAGACAGGGTGGGCCACGGTGGCTTAGTGGCAGAGTTCTCACCTCCCATGCTGGAGACCCAGGTTTGATTCCCCGTGCCTGTCCATGCAAAAAAATAAAAATAAAAATAAGTTCATTCAATAACCTGTTTGCTCACTCAAAACTATTATGTGAGGAAAACGTAACGTCCATATAATTGAACCATAACATATTTAGGTATTTATATAACCACAACGTAGTCTACCATAATAACCCCCCAAGATCCCTGTTCCCTTTTGCTATTGTACTAGAACTCCTAATTCCCTGCCAGATATAGGACTACATAGAATAAGGACTATATTCCTAAACCTCCCTTGCAGTTAAGGGTCATAGCACAACTAATTTCTGGCCAATAGGATGTGAATGGAAGTGACATGCACGTTTTCAAGTTGTCTTAAGGGAAGAGGCAGGTTCTCCTCTTTTACATTTCCCATTGGCCTGAATGCAGATATGGTGGCACTGAGCCACAGGGAACCATGTAGATGAGGGTTACACACTATGCATGACAGAACAGTAAGGAGGTAGCCTTGGTCCCTGACATATGGAGACACCATTATTGCCCTTCTATCTTCTTAAAGTTGCCATTATTTGGAAGTCTCAATTTCAGGAATTACCCAAATGCTAAAGTAATACAGAGTCCTTGGAGAGTCTGAAGCAGGGCAGTGTCACACTCTGGCTGCTGAGTAGAAGATAAAGTGAGGGGGCCAGAATAGAAGCAGGGAGACCAGTTAAAAGGCTATTGCTAGTTTATAAGTGATGGAACAGGCAGAGGGGGAGAAAAATAATAGGAATTTATATGGTTTGGAAGATTGAAGCAATAGTATTTGATATAAAATTGAAATGGATGGTTACCAGAAAGACAAGAGGAAAGAATGACTTCATAATTTCTGATTTGAGCAACTAAGTGAATGGTGACAGCACTAATTGAGGTGGGGAACATTAGAGAAGAAGCAAGTTTGGAAGAGGAAATCAAAGTTCTGTTTGGCTACTCATCCAAGTATAATGCCAAGCAACATTCTCTGAAGTTTGGGAATGTCCAGTCTGAAGTTTAGGGAAGATTTGGGGACTAGAAATATAAGTATTAAGAAATCAAATTAATAAATTTATAATACAATGTACTAGTATAATCTCAAGGGTCCCTATTTATAGCCAAGAATCCAAGTAAAATGGAAGAAATATCATATTGAGTTGGCCCAACATAACATTAGATAATTTCCTAATTGGCAACAAAATAGGATTTATAGTTACATAGTATTTTTGTTTATTTTTAATTAGCATGCAGAATAATAATTGGCATCCTGCTCTGGGTCCTTCAAAAGATGAGATAATTGGCATGATACCCAAGAAGATCATAGAATAGTGTCTTCTACTTGTTGTTTCTAATCATGTTAACTGTTAGGTAGAAGCGTGGGAAAGCCTTCATCACTGGGAGCTAAACTTGCTGAAGAATAGAAAGCAATGGTATTTGCATCACCTGAAACACAAAGTAAAAGAAGCACCACTCAGTATTTCCTTTTCCCTTAATTCCCCTCCCTCTTTGTCAATACATATTCTCTGAGTAATTACCTATTTTTCCTGTTTAATATTAACCTTACCGCTAGCACCTAGGAACAAATTGAATTATAATTTTTAGATCTCAAAAACTTATGCCCCAAATGGGTTTAACTATGCAGATTTAAATGACCTTTCACAGTTAATGTAAATACAATCTATAATTGTCTACTCAATACTTTTGCAGTGGTTAAAGATATATAGATTATAGGTGCATCTTTGAAAAATGGATGACCAAAAAAAATTTATGAAATTGTAAATATTCCTGAGTGGGCCCAAAGATGTCTTATATTATTTCCAACTGTTTTCTCTCATTCCCATGTTCAATCCTGCCTTAATTACTTTGGGTACTTTATTTTATGTCACCTAAATCAGTAGGCTCCTGTATTAGTTTCCTGGACCTACTGTAACAAAATTACCACAAACTTGGAGGCTTAAGCAACAGAAATTTATTCTCTCACAGTTCTAGAAGCTAGAAATCTGAAATCAAGGTATCAACAGAGCTGTCCTCCCTCAGAAGGTTCTAGGAGCATTGGAGATTGAATCATGCTGCCCACAAAAGGCAATCCCTGGTCCTACTGGTATGAACCCATTTGTAAATCCAACCTTTGATGATGCTATTGGTTAAGGTATGTCAAAACTGAGTGAAGGTAGACCTTAATCCAATATAAATGAAGTCCTTATAGGCAAAGGAAATTGGACAAAGAGGGAGAAGCTACAGGAAACAGCCAGAAGCTGATAGTAAATGGAACCTGAAAGTGAAAGAAGATTCAGCCATGTGCATTGCCATGTGATGGAAAGGCCAAAGAACCCCAAAGATTGCTCGCCAGACAAAAGATACTGACCCCAGAAGGAAGCGCGCCTTCTAGCCTGTGAAACCATGTGCCAAGTGATTCCTGTTGTTAAGCCAACCCATTGCATGGTATTGTTTTAGCAGGTGGGAAACTATATAAGAGGAGAATCTTTCCTTGCCTTTTCTAGCTTCTAGTGACTCCTGGCATTCCTTGGTTTGTGGCTTATAACTCCAATCTTTGCTTCTGTCTTTATATATACATCCCTCCTTGATGTGACTCTCATAAAGATGCTTGTCACTGAATTTAGGACTCACCCATATAATCTAGGATGGTCTCAACTTGATATCCTTAACTTAATTAACATCTACAAAGACCCATTATCTTGATAAAGCCAAACTCACAGGATCCTGAGATTAGGACATGTCTTATTGGGAACCACCATCCAACACACCACCGTTCCAAATCTGGCCAATCACTAGAAATCACCTGGGTAATGTCATAAAATACAAATTCCTGGGTCCCGCCCACATAGATTCTGATTCCAGGGGCCTGATTTGTGTGTGCATTTGTGTTATATAGTGGGAGATGAGAATTACATCTGAATTAAAAAAAAAAATCTCTCTGGGTGACTTTGATGGTTATTGTCTCCCATCCTTTCAAGAGCATGATTTTTGAAAATGTCATTTTTGAAAGACAATGTGATATCAAGAATGGCAAGATGTTACAGGGGAGTTTCTGGACTTGGGAATCTTCTATGCCTGAGTTTGAAATCAGGCTCTATCTTGTACTATTACCTAAATTTCCCAGGCTTCCATTTTCTCACCTGAGGAATGGAGATGTTTATATTACAGTGTTATTGTGATGATTAATGAGTAACATATGTAAAGCCCCAGTACATACTCAGTGATCAAGTAACTGAAAGTTATTATTAGCAAAAGGTAGAATTGACAGCCTACTTTATTCCATATAGCAACAATACATTCATCCAAATAACTCAGTAATCATATATCATGATTTGCATAATTTTATGTACAAAAAGAATAATCTTTATCAGACTTGAGATTAAGATTATGGGAAAGTGCTACAAAATAGAGGGAACTGTGGTAAATAATATTTCTTTCTTACCTGCCAGATTGATAATTTTGCAACTACTATATAACGTCTAAAATTCTGGGTAACTATAAAATCTCCAGTGTTTGATAGATTCACTGGCAGCAGCTGAAACCTCCATCTAGCCTACACCCTTTTGAGCACCATTATGAAAGCATGTGTCCTCAAAGTTTTAATGAGCATTCTCCAAGCTTCTACTTCTGTTTATTTTTCATAGGGGGCGGTGATAGCTGGGGCTATGTGGCAGGCAACAGAATGAACTTCCTAAAAAAAAGTGTCCATGAGAACGCCCATCTAATCAAGCATAGACTGGAGTCATCATTAGAGGTTTTTTTTAATGGGAATATCAAATCTATAACTTCTCTCATACTAAGGTCTGTCTTTTGTCCCATGACTAAATTCCTTGACTCCATGGGTGGGTTTATTGTCGCGCCATTGCCCAAAAGCTTCGTATTCTCTATTGTTTTTGGAAGAGTTGGAAGGTTTTAGTATGATATTCAAAATTCCCCAATTCATGGTTACAAAGGCCTTATCATGCCTTAGTTCCTACACTTCTTTATGTGAACTTTCTACTGAGGTCAAATGGTAAACTTGATGTTCTCCTAACAGACTTGCTTCCATTCCACCTCCACACATTTTTGCATCTCATTCCCTCTCCGTCCCAGATCGAATCTAAACAACAATTCCTAATTTGTTCCTATCTTTTCTGAAAAGGCTTTGCTGGCCACTCCAGCAGGAGTCCTTGGACCTCTAAGGAATTTATCGCTGATGTCCTTCATTTGAATATAAATGAGGTATCTTCTTAGGCAGTCTATATGTATTTTTTGTCCTGATATTTATATTTTCTACTGTTATTTTAGTTTCCCTTTCTAATGCGAACTAAATTGAAAGGTTTTTAAGAACTTCTATGGATGCAGTACAGAACCATGGAAAGAATGCAAATTCCAACCTGACTCTCCCATTTCCTAATGTCGTACTGTTAGATAACTCACTTACTTTGCAATACATTTCATAAGCAAAATGTGTATCATAATACCTATCTCACAGAATTGATGTGTGCATTAAAATGATATATTGTGAATTATCTAGCACAGCATCTGCTTTATGGTAAATTCTCAATATGTGTTAGCTTTATTTTTGTTGTGTCACACTATTCCCAGCACCTCACACTGGGTAAATGTTAAAAAAAAAAAGTGTTGATTTAAATATCTCTCTATATACATGTAAAATGAGAAAAAGAATGACAGATTAAAATAATCTTTTATGGCTTATTTTGATTCAAGATGCCATGATTCTATGAACTTTAAAGTGTATGAAAACACATTGCACAGAAGGCATGTCAGTGTTGAACAATAATGCTTTTTAAAGTAGCTGCTGCATTTTCCACATTTCTTCCATTGTTCAGAAGAAGACTTGATAAACCTACTAAATGATTTGGAATTCTCCTAGGCCTTGTGAGCCCATTGTTCCCAAGTTTCGAATTGGCATTTTACAGTCACATTGAACCCAAAGAAGACAGTCTGAAAATATGTTGGAAGTGATGGAATTTTCCAGTTGTGGAGATGAATCCTAATTGGTTAGTGTAAATGTAATTGTCTTTCAAATTTTTCCAATTAGAGACGAGTTACTTGTTTTGAAGATAGCTGAAAGCAGTTGTGTATACACTTGAACACACATGCATATACATATCTAAAGGTATATGACATGCGTTATTACTGTTCAAGGCAGTAGCCAGTAAAATCCTTGTTCTCAAAAGCAGAGGATTCTTCGTATCAGGAGTGTGGAGATAGACCACCAAATCTATGGTCAATTGATCTTCAACAAAGTCCCCAAATCCACTGAACTGGGACAGAATAGTCTTTTCAATAAATGGGCATGGGAGAACTTGATATCAATAGCCAAAAGAATGAAAGAGGACCTTACATTATACCCTATACAAAAATTAACTCAGAGTGGTACAAAGATATAAATTTAAGTG
Source organism: Myrmecophaga tridactyla (assembly GCA_004026745.1). Lineage (NCBI taxonomy): Eukaryota > Metazoa > Chordata > Mammalia > Pilosa > Myrmecophagidae > Myrmecophaga > Myrmecophaga tridactyla. The sequence continues at coordinate 50,137 of PVIY010007831.1, read as the reverse complement.
CAGTACCATACAACTCCTGGAAGAAAATATAGGGAAACATCTTCAAGATCTAGTAATAGGAGGTAGTTTCCTAAACTTTACACCCAAAGCACAAGCAATGAAAGATAAATGGGAACTCCTCAAAATCAAATGCTTCTGTGCCTCAAAGGACTTTGTCAAAAAGGTGAAGAGGCAGCCAACTCATTGGGAGAAAATATTTGGGAATCACATATTGGATAAAGGTTTGATATCCTGTATACATAAAGAAATCATGAACTCAACAACAAAAGAACAAACAACCCAATTATAAAATAGTCTAAAGACGTAAATAAACATTTTTCCAAAGAGCAAATACAGATGGCTAAAAAGCACATGAAGAGATACTCATCTTCATTAGCTATAAGGGAAATGCAGATCAACACTACAATGAGATATCACCTCACACCCATAAGAGTGGCTACTGTTAAACAACTAGGAAACTACAAGTGTTGGAAAGGATGTGGAGAAATTGGAACACTTATGCACTGCTGGTGGGACTGTATAATGATACAACCACTGTGGAAGACAGTTTGGCAGTTCTTTAGAAAACTAAATATCCAGCTCCTTGTGACCTGGCAATACCACTACCAGTAAATACCCAGAGGAGCTGAAAGTGTTGACACAAAAAGACATTTGCACACCAATGTTCATAGCAGAATTATTCACAATTGCCAATACATGTAAACAATCCAACTGCCCATCAACAGACGAGTGAACAGCCAAAATGTGGTGTATACATATGATGGAATGTTATGCAGCAGTAAGACAAAATTAGGACGTGAAGCATTTAAGGACATAATGGGTGAATGAATCTTGAGGACATAATACTCAAGTGAAATAAGCCAGACACAAAAAGATAGATACTGTATGATTTCACTGCTGTGACCTTGGTAAAGGTAACCTCAGAGGCTTATCATATAGGATATAGGGGAGCTAGAGATACACAGAAGCTAGAGGTGGGTGAATGGTTAGCTAACAAGGCTGAACTTAAACGCAAGCAAACAGATAGAAGTGAAGGCAGTTGATTAGTGGGTTTATAAGTAATGTCATATTGAAGGTGAACATGATTGCAAGGGGTTGAACAGAGCCATGTATCCCACCAAATAACACAACAAATATAAATAAGTTATTCCATGAACTACTTCAAAGATATGAATCTTGTACAATGAGTCAATTATAGAGGGGTATGGGAGAAAACTACTATTGCATGCTATGATCTATATTTAACAGGAAGACATCAACAGTACCACAACAATAACAGGGGTAAGTAATTGTCGGGGAGGGGGGACAAGAGTTAAGGGGAGATTTAGACTTTCTATTTGGTGATGGTGATTATTGGTTATTTTCTCTTTGGAGCAATGAAAATTGTCTAAAATTGCAAGTATTGATGATTGTACAACTAAGTGAGGACAATGTGAGACACGGATTGTTGACTTTAGACATTACTGATGATGCCCAGTGGATGGAGGTGGCTGAAGGATACATAGACTGAGAAGTAGAATGGTGAACTGTGGTGTATACGTATGATGGAATATTGTATGGCTACAGAAAGAAACTGAGTCATGACGCATGCAAGAAGGTGAATGGACCTTAGGGACATTATGTGGTACAAAATAAACGAGAAACAAAAGAGGAAATATTGTTTGATATCTTTTAGAAAATACCTATAAGAAAATTGGGGCCCAGATTGCAAGTTCTTATAACAGTCACATTTAGTTGGAGCTATTAATGTTATTTCTAGATTTTGAGTTGCTATGCTATAGATGTATAACCTGGTATCTCCCTGGAACTTTGGCTACCTGTGTGGCTCCTAAAACTCAAAGTTGGAGTTCTGCAGCCCTGAAAGCCAGCTTTGCCACTTACAACAACTGTTGAAGAAACTGAAAAAGAGATCAGGCTTCAATTAGAGATAGGAATGAAGCCAATCAGGTCAGGACTAAGGTAAATCAGAACATGGGGTTTTTCAGTTTGTAAGCTACTGGAATGCAATATACCAGAAATGGAATGGCTTTCAAAAAGCGAATTTATTAAGTTGAAAATTTACAGTTCTAAAAGGCCATGAAAATGTCCAAATTAAGGCATCCAGAGAAAGATACCTTAACTCCAAAGAAAGGACCAATGAAGTCTGGGGATTCTCTCTTAGCTGGGGGCGGGGGGCACATGACTTCCCTGGGGGCGTTTTCCTCCTGCATCTCCAAAGGTCTCTAGCTATGTGGGCTCCGCCAGCTCTGAGCACTTTCCAAAATTCTTCCCTCTTAAAGGGCTCCAGTAAGCAATCCCACCTTAAGTGAGTGGAGACACATCTCCATGGAAGCATCTAATCAAAAGATAACATCAGGGTGCACAGGTAGTTCAGTGGTCAGAATAACCGCCTTTCATGTGGGAGACTGGGCTTCAATTCCCGGACCATGCATTCCCCCCCCCAAAAAAGATAACATCCACAGTTGGGTGGGTAACATCTCCATGGAAGCAATCAAAAATATCCCACCAAGCAATAACGAATGACAATTAAACAGCATAGCTTTTCCGGGATACACGACAGTTTTAAACCCGACCTTTCCACACTCTGGACCCCCAAAGGACACGTTCCTTCCAAATGCAAAATACATTCATTCCACCACAATATCACAAAGTTTTTAACCATTTCAGTAAAAATACAATACAATACAAAGTCAGAAACAGTATAAAATCTCAACAAAGTTAGCTCCAGACATGGTCTGTCCTAAGACAAAATTTTCCGGTGTCTTTGTACCCGCAAAACTCAGAACAAGTCATCTGCTGTCAATATACAAAGGAGGGACATTCATCTGCTGTCAATATACAAAGGAGGAACACTCACAGCATACATATTCCCATTTTCATAGGGAGAAACTGGAAGGAACACAGGGGTCACCGGACCCAAACAGTTCTGTAAACCTGCAGGACAAACTGTTAGGTTTCAAAGTCTGAGAGTCATTTTTTCTCAGAGCCTTGGAAAGCAGCAGTCTCACCCTTTCCAAGGGCCTACACAGTGGCCTGGCTTTCTCCAAATTCTGGGGTAAGAATTGCAACCTTGAAGGACATTGAGGAGATCATCCTTTTCTTGGCTCCACCCTTTCCAAGCATCATGGCAACACCCATCTCCAGGACACATGCTCAACCCCTCAGAGTAATGTGGTGGCAGCAAGGCTCTCCCCAATCTTCAAGGAATGGGCCTCTAAGGCCTGGGGCACTGAAATTCCTGTCCTTTGCCTTTAGGGCAAACTCACCCTCTCCAAGTGCATGGGTGGGTCCACTCTCCTGGCCTGAGGTTCCTTGGCTTCAGGCCTTAACTTCCATGGTTCTGCCTTTGAAGTTATTTTTCTTTCAAATTGTCCCTTTTCTGTCCGTGTTAGTCCACACTGGCAGTGGTTCCATTTATACAGATCCCAAAGTAGTCTTCCTGGTTTTCTATGTAGTAAGCAGCGATCATAGCCTTCAGACAATAGGACTTTCCACAAATCCTTCCTGGATAACTCCATCTCTAATTCTGGGTTTTCCTGAAATGACTGACTGATTTCATGTTTGGTTAAATCCTCACGTGGGGCACTATTCTCTGGGATCTCCCTTGCTGGAACACCAGAATTTTCCAGACTAGCAATTTCTGGTTTCTTTGTACTTGAGTTCAGTTCTTAACTTTCTCTTTCCTGTCACATTTCACTATAAGTTGCAAGGAAAAACTAGGTCACACTTTCCACATTTAATTTGTAAATCTCTTCTGCTAAATATCCAAGTTCATGGCTTTTAAATTCTGCCTTCCTTCCAAAACCAGTAGTCAATTTTACCAGATTATCTGCCATTTTAAAAGAAAGGTCAACTTTCTTCCAGTCTGCAATAACACATGCATCATTTCTGTCTAGAACTTCGTCAGAGGTATCTTTAGAATTCACATTTCTACCAAGAGTCTCTTCAAAGCATTCTTGGCCTTCTCTATCAACCTCCTCAAAAGTCTTCCAGAATCTTCTTATCCATTTAAAAAGCCATCCCAGCATGTTTGGTATTTGGAAACCACAGCAGCACTCCACTATTGGTACCAAAATTTGTTTTAGTTTGTAAGTTGCTGGAAATGCAATATACCAGAAATAGAATGACTTTTTAAAAGGGAATTTATTAAGTTGCAAGTTTACAGTTCTAAGGCTATGAAAATGTCCAAATTAAAGCCATCCAGAGAAAGATACCTTAACTCCAAAGAAAGAGCCAATGAAGTTTGGGGTTTCTCTCTCAGCTGGGAGGGCACCTGGTTCCCTCTCCTCACTTCATAAGTCTTTCCTGGGGGCGTTTCCTTCTGCATCTCCAAAGGTTTCTAGCTGTGTGGACTCAGTCAGCACTGAGCTTTTTCAAAAATGGCTCCCTCTTAAAGGGCTCCAGTAAGAAGCCCTACCTTGAGTGGGTGGAGACACACCTCCATGGAAACCATCTAATCAAAAGTTTACACCCACGATTGGGTGGGTCACAGCTTTGTGGCAAAAATCAAAAAGATCCCACTGAACAATACTGAATGCCAATTAAAGAACATGGCTTTTCTAGGGTACATGACAGTTTCAAACTGGCGCAGGGGTAAGAATGATATTGTCCGCATTTTTAAACTTCACCTACTATGTGAGACCAAAGGAAGAGAGGTTTATTTTGTCCAAAACCTAAATTTTCTACAACACATAATATAAGACAACCGGTAAGGATAGCTAATTTAAAAAATCCAAACACATGGAGCCCAGAATAGGAATGAGGGCTTATAATTCTGTATAGTTTCAGGTAATACCCGGTTACATCCCAGAATATGTTGGATAGTTAATTAAAAAGTACTAGCCACATCCCTTGAGAGACTGGAGGAGAAATATGAAACTATTAAGCTTTACCCCAGGGAAACCCCTGATACTGTCTCAAATATTAGGGACTCCCAAGTCAACAGCCTAAGCCCTTGATCTTGAGGCTTATTTCTGTAGTGGAGAAGCTAAGCCTACCTATGGTTATGCTAAGAGTTACTTCCAGAAAACATCTTTTTTGCTCAGATATGGCTTTTCTCTGTCTAAGCCCAACGCTGCAAGTAAAACCATTACCCTCCCCCTTACATGGGGCATGACATCCAGGGGTGAAAGTCTTCCTGGCCACGTGGGACATGACTCCCAGGGCTGAGTCTGGCCCTGGCACCATGGGATTGAAAATGCCTTTCTAACCAAAAGGAGAAAAAAAATGTAAGAAAATAAAGTATCAGTGGCTAAAAGAGTTCAAATAGATTCAAGAAGCTATGCTGGAGGCTACTCTTATACAAGCTTCAGCTAGATATTCTCATTACCACAGTTTGCCAAACCCCAACCGAAACCATTCCTGTTGACCCTAAAGAACACCTAGGACTCTATCTGAGATTCTACTAAAGTTTCACCTGTTACAATTACTTTCCAGTAACCTACAACCTCCAGATGGGTTCCTAGGCCAGGTTAGTCTTGAAACCCAGAGAGGTCAGCCTCTCCAAGAACATCAACTAGTTCACCTCCCATCCCGTATTGTTGACACCCCTTTCCAACATGAAAAAGTTCAAATGAGCAGAGACCAAATATCCCTAAAGATTGGGAGAAGGACCAAAGGAGAAGGAGGAGCTATAACAGAGAAGATAGTACCAAACAAATGAGTATGACTGCTGAATCGTTATATTGATGTTTCTTTTATTCTTCAATGTTTTAGAGCAGCTAGAAGGAAAAACCTAAAATTGTGGAACAGTAACCCATACCAAACTCTAAAATCTGTTCTGTAACTACTTGCTACAATGTACTTTAAAATTTATTGCTTTTTTTGTATATGTGTTATATTTCATAACTAAAAATGTTGAAAAAAAAAGTAGAAGGAATTTGGAAAGGGCATATAGATATTGATACTAACCTGGGCTTTATGATTCACCAAGATCTCATTTAAAACCCTCAAAATACCCTAGAAAATCCATGATCTTGCACAATCCAGCAGAAGTTGAAAATTGAGATCTCTAGGCCAATTCTAGATGGAAGCACTTTGGGATGGTCTACATAAGGTTCCCCTACACAGAATATTTAATATCATTTTATTGCCAAATAAAAACAAACTGATTTAACACAAAAGAAAAAAAGCAAGGTATTCTTAACATTGCCTCTTGCCCTTCCATAAAAGAAATCCAGAGTAGTTAGGGAAAAAAAGAATCATTGACAGGAGAGTCTTTTGAGGACAAGGACTTCTCTTGCTTTCCCTGGAATTCTCTTTAGCAAGATACCTACATACTCCTGATGAAGACAAGGTGATTTTATATGATATACAGAAAAGGCATCAAATAACATTGATACACAGAAGGGGGGAGTTATTTCCTGTTTGATATTCCTTTAATTCTTATAATGCGTTGGAAGAATTAGAAATTCTTCTTCCAATTTCTCAAAGGAGAAAGTCTCCACTTGATGCTGGTACGTATTTAACATTTCTTTGGTACTTGTTAGTCTCCCTTATTAAGAGAGAGAACAGGTTTAAAGCTCCCCCTGTAGCAAGTAACAGAATATGCTCGTTGTATTCCATTGCTTTCTGTTCTTTGTTTTAATTTTATGGTTATTTTCTGTTTATAGCAAGTGATTCTGCTTTTTTATTTATGGTAGTGATATGAGAATTCTTTTTTTAAAAGTGGAAGAAAATCAAGAAGTGAAATAAAGTGCAGGCAATACCTGAATGTGGTAAAAATCATGACTGATGACCTTGAATATCCAAAATTGGGAAACTCATGCTCTATAGCACCCAGCACGTACCTGGCTCACAGCAGGTCCTCCTGAAATAGATAGCGGTTCTTAGATCCAAAGACAGGCCTCTCTCTGCTTGACACTGACACATTTTTTTAAAGGTCAATCTCAAACCTGTATTTTCTTTTTTTTTTTTTAATGGTCAGGCGCCGGGAATTGAACCCAGGTCCTCTAGGCATGGCAGGCGAGCATTCTGCCTGCTGAGCCACCATGGCCCGCCCAAAATCTGTATTCTTAAATAACTCTTAAATGCTCTGTTGCTGATGTGAGTAGCTACCAAATCATTCAAAGAACAAGTCTGTGTCCAAGGAAAATGTATGGACCAAGGATCCCAGATTCTCTCTCTCTAGAGGGTTCTCATATGCCTATGAATTTAGCAATATGCTTAAGGTTTTATAAATGGCTTTTGCTCTTATGAGCCTTCACAAGATCTCTCCATTCTCTCCTCTCCGTTCCTATGCTCAGTGTCTTTGTTCAGCCTGGCATCTTGTCAGAAATTTAAAGCAACTTTCTCTCTGATCTACTTGACCCTGCTTTCTCTCCATCTCCATCTAGAGCTATACTATGCTGAAAGACAGATTTATCATCCTTCTCTGCTTTACGCACCAACCCCCAAAGCTCTCCATGGCCAAGACAGGAAGTCCCAACTCTACTGGGTGGCATTCAGAGCCCTTGAGCAGGTTTTTTATAGACTGTCCCCAGTCTTCTCTCCAAAGCACACTGCACTCCAATTACACCCTCATTCTTACCTTTCCCTGAACAATTTCTGAACACTTAAGGATTTTCCAAACATCTTCATGACTTCACTATGCAGTTCTACTGCCACACAAATACTACAGGCAAAATCAGGTTATAACCTAGAAGAAATATGATTTCAGAGCCCCAGGCTCTTCCTCCCACCATGTTATCACACTGGATTGAATGGTGGAATGCAAACTCTGAGACAAGTGCCAAATAGAGGCCCGCAGACCATGTGGCCCAAATTTCTCCTCACCCACTTAGTTCAACTAAGCACAATTCCCATCCACAAGGTGCCCCTGTTGCTGCTGCACCACTAGCATCTCCTTTCTACATTCCTCAAAGAGCCTAAAGCTGGGAGGCTAGATTCAAATGTAGAATGCTCAGAGTTCTTTAAGTTTCATTCAGGATTTCCAGGGGTTGATGCCCCTTTTCCTCCCACACTGGTTCTGCCCAGTACCATGAGAGGCCTCAGACACAGGTACATGGATACCTCAGCCCACATGTCCAAACTCAGCCCACCCCAACACACACACACACACACAGTGTGGGGAAGGCTCCATCCCTTTGAGAATAGGTCTATTTGGGTAAGGAATTCTAGAGTCAAAATGCCTAGAGCATGTTAGAGGGGAGAACATGGGCTACAGGTGGCATAGCCACATCCTGGGATCCCAAGACTCCCTGCATTTTGGAGAGGGGCAGGGTTTTCTGATGAGCTCAGAAAGACTGAAGACAGAGGCTTCTCTTGTATTGGTCCAAGAGGATGGGGAAGTGGTGTGTCTTCAAATGAAAATAATTAAAGACTACTCTCATTTTGTGAACTGGTTGTTTCCCTAAAACAGAGATCTTCAACCTGGGGAGATTTTGTTCCCTACAAGAATTTACCAATATCTGGAGATATTTTTGTAGTCATAACTTGGAAGGTGTTACTGGCCTCTAGTAGGTAGAGACCAAGGATTCTGCTAAATATCCTATGATGCACAGGGCAGCCCCCACATAACAAAATAGCTAAATACATCAATAGTGCCAAGGTTGAGAAACTCTTTTCTAAAAGTTAATTCGTAAGTTTGCTATATGTAATGTTATTACCAAATAAATCTTAAAGCAAAGTTTGGTTCATATCACTTGACTACTCAAAACATTTAATACTCCCTACCATTACCTATAGACCAAAGTCTTAATTTCTTAGGTTCACACTCAAAATAATTTTTGATTTGGAGCTTACCCTGTCTTATCAATTTCATCTTTCTCTATTATCTCCTTCAGTAGCCTAAAGTCTGCATCTGTACTCTAGCCAGATTTAAACATTTCAGAATGCCTTGTTGCTATCTCCCGTATTTTTCCCCATCAACCTTAGCTCAGTTAACTGATTGCCCAGCAGTGAATTAAGCCTCCTAACGTAAAATGTTCACAATTTGAACATTATCTGCACATTAACAGAACGACCCAATGGAGGATTGCAAAATGAAAGTGTGTGTAAATCACTATGCAGATGTTACATATATGATGTCCCTAGCACATAGTAGGAGCTCAATAAATAAACTCTGTCTCCCTCTATAATGAAAAAGGTATTCCAAGGTAGGAAAAAGCTTTTGCAAATCAATTAGCTAAGCTAGTCCCATTTTTTATTTTTAAAAAATCCTAAATGACAACACAATAAAAATTTATTTCTCACTCACATAAAATTCTAAACAAATATTCCTGTTGGGGGACCATGAAGGAAGGCAGTGGAGAAAGTCCATGTGTTCATTCAGCTCCCTAGGCTGATGGAGCATCCACTCTATTCTACATGTAGCTCCAAAGATCATCCTGTTTTTTGGGTTTTTTTTAATCATCCAGTTGACAGCCAGGTAGAGATAAAGCACAGAGAAGGCACTATCACTTCTTAACCATCATCCACCAAGAAGTGACACATATTTCTGCTCATATTCCACTGCAAGAGCTGGACATATAGCCCTTCTTGGGTGCAAGGGAGGGTTGGATAGGAAATGTGAGCCCAGGCTGGGAAAGCGATGGAAAGGGGATTAGCCATCTTTGCCACAGCAAAGCATTACGGGGAGAGAGTATAAAAGTGAAGAGGCTTGCCTGGCTAGAATATGAATTGGAGTTTCATGACAGATGAGAATAGTTAGGCAAAGACAGAGAGCTAGATAGTGGGACCTATGATCCCATCAGTGTTGTTTTATTTTAAGAGAAAGCTGTGAATCAGAAACCTTGAAAGAGAGTTATTTGATCAACGGTGATATTTAAAATAAATATCATAGCTTTGGAAAAACATTTATTTCACTACAAAATAAACCTGGTTTTCTTTCAGGCACACATATCTTCCTTACTTAGAGATTTATCATTTTAAAACGAATCACTGCATCACTATAGACACTTTTCACAGAATTTTCATGCCCATTCCAGCCATACATTTCAATCAGTGTCCTTTCTCATTGCTTCAGTTACTTCCATGGGCTTATAAACCCACCCCATTGTGTTTATTCATTTGCTGCTCTGTTTACATTGCTACCTCTGCTGTGTTTAGCTCTCCTCATTTTTTGGAGGGGGCGGGGAGGGTGTCCAGCCTGTTTATTTCTAAAACCCATCAGCATCCAGTGAGTGGTAAGAATCACTTCAGAGAATCTCAATCTGGGTTACTTTTCAGCCCCATTTTTTTTGTGCAGTTAAAATGTAATTTATTTCTCCAGGCTTGTATAATGTCATGCCAAACATGAAATTAATCTTAACTATATAGCATTCAAGTTCTGACATTTCACTACCTTTAGTAAAATATTAAAAGATAATTTTCCTTTAAAAATGTCAATATGAAAGATGGGTTGCTTTCCTGAGTGATAATTTAGTGTATCTCGCACATCAACTTGCAGTATCCAGAGAAACATGTCTTTACTTTTATTATAGAAGTCAGTGGGAAAAGGAAATTTACTGTATAAAAATTCATATTTAGAGTCAACTTCTTGATGTTTGCCTTCAGTCAATAGTATAATGTATACCCATATAATCTATTGTTTTAACTCTATAGATGTCAAAAACATTATTTTTGTCTACTGACGCTAGAGTATCCCCGCTATTAGTACGCCATCTAGTGGCTCAAGTTGGGATATTTTTCAATTCTTTATTGAGGTAGAAATGGCTTCAAACAAATGCCATATAGAAAAATATCCAGTACGATTTCTTCTTTGGTACAGTGTTGGAATAGGACTGTCATATAAAATAGCCGAATGAAAAATGTTGAGTCCTCAAGACATTTATGGGATATGACGTGTAAATTCTGATTTAGCCAAAATAATTAAGAAATGGAGCTTTTTGAACAATTCAGTATCTTATCTTAGTATATCATGATACACAAAGCATAAGTCCATCGACAATAAACCAAGAACTAGAATACAATAAAATGCATTTGACAGTAACATTAAATTAACTTTAATTTCACCCTTGTTATTGAGATGGCACTTTAGAATCTTGTAACTCTATAGTATGAATGTCAATTATCATTAGAAAGTATGAAAACATATTTTTTTTAGCTTTCTGGTTGCTTGGATTTTCAGTTAAAAGTGATTCTGTATCTATAAAGGACCAAACCTATAGGGCTCAGTCTGATACCACCTTACTTGATGGTATTTAGCCCACTTCTTAGATTTCCCTCTCTATTTAGTCTCATTCATTAAGCGTTTCCATCTGTTCATTTGGTTTTGAATGTTATCATTACATTGATGACTCTAAGTTGAGCCCTAAATTTTCCAGCCCTAAATTCTCCCCTGACCTCCAGACTTTCAAATCTTCTGCCAAATCGACATTACCTCTTGGATGCATAGTAGATACACTGATTTAAAATGCCCAACACAGAACTCTTAATACCTATGTGTCCCCTTGCTGAAACATTCCTCTCTGGTAACCCTATCACTAAGTGACACAAACATTAAGCACTATACACCAGTCAAGATCCTTGGAATCATTCTTAAATGCGCTCTTTTTCTTTTTCTGAGAGGAAAACAGCATAGGGTGGTTAAGGGTAGGGATTCTGGTGTCAGACAGCTTGCAGTGAAATCCCAGTTCCATTGTGTACCAGCTGCCTAACCTTAGGTAAATTACTTACCCTTTCTGAACCTTGTAATTGGATAATTATAGTAGCTGGATCCCAGAAATGTCGTGACTATGAAATGAATTTATGTATGTAAAGTACTTAAATAGTATATATTAGGTGTTATTATTATTCTCCCATAACTCGTCTCCAATCCTCCAACAAATCTTGTTGGTACTATCATCAAATTCCAGCCCAAATCTGACCATTTCTTCCCACCTCTGTTCAAGCCCTCAACCTCTCATGTCATGTAAACGTAATTGTTCTAACAATCTGAAAGCCAACCAAATAAAACTTCAGCACTTGAAAGCAGATTTGACACAACAACAGTTTGAATGTTCAGTGCAATATATTTGCTTGCTTAATCACAAACTGCCAACACAACTGATACACAATAACCAGATCAAGGGCACACAGCACATTTAAAGGTGGAGGATACCAACATCTCTAGAGTCCATCTGCAGGAAGGCTGACAAAAGACAGACAGGGACCTTAAAAAAAGAGTTCTTGGGAGCCGGGACTGATGCGGTGTGAGAGCCCAGGAGGTGTTGATCCCAGTGTGACCAGGAGAATGACAGCAAGCCCTCCAGCACAGACCAGGGCAGGAGACAAGTCAGGGTGGCTGGGTGTCAGCCTGCCTCAACCTGACACTCACTGCAGTGTCATATGCACTGGGTTTTCATACATCAGAGGTCTGGTTGCCAATGTCCTTATCAAGGGAGTACTTTCTGGCAGGCAGCAGGCGAGTCCATATCATATCTTCATGCAAATGCCTAGTTATCACTTGTTACAAAAACATGTTTTTCTCAATGTGTTTGCATTCTAATTGCAGTCAATATGATACCATTCAAACATGGGGTTCTCTGCCCAATGCACGTAGCCAATCTATGACACTGGGGTTTCAAAGAGAGAAAGAGTTTATTGCTAAGTGTGAAGCAGGAGATCAGATGGCCTATTGACTTAAAATCTGTGTCCTGAACTGCAGTAACTCTTACAGTTTTATGGTATCAAAAGATAAGCAGGCTTTAGGGTAATGAGTATAATGGCGCAATATGCAAAATTTTAAATGATTTAATTATTGAGCATGTGCAAATTGATTACATGTTAACTTTGTCCAGTAAGATAGTTTAAAATTTGGGGAGAATTAGTTCTGGACTGACTCATGTTCCTTCATTAATAAACATTAGGGGCTATCTTTGTGATCAGAAGACTCTGAAGTTGTAAAACAGTATAAAAGGGTATAAGTAGGGCCAGTCATAAGGTTTTTACAATCATAAGATAAAGGTGCTATAGCTACATAATCATCATCAAAGATCAAAACATCCCAGACCATGCTCCCAACAAAAAAAAGATCAAAGCAGCAGGCTTAAGTTCATAATTTCATGTATTTCCTTTTGGCTCTTTTATAATATGTGAGAAAGTAAGAAAAGCATCTATATAATGATTCAATAATCATAATCATTAATTCTTAACTCTCAGTTACAACTCTTACCTCTTATTTGTCAATTTCCTCAATCTTGAGAGATATCTAGGAGATAACCATTCTAACTTTTTCATGCTGATAAGGGGTGCTGGCATTATGGGGTAGGGAATGAAACTGGTTGTCATTCCTGGAGAGACTGGTACTTCTGGGTGTCATGGCCTAACAATCCATAGGCTTTAAGTCTGAAAAGTAAAATTATATGTTTAAATAAAGAGAGTAGAAAGATTATGATAAGGTGATTGTTCTAGCTTGCTAGCTGCCAGAATGCAATATACCAGAAATAGAATGACTTCTAAAAAGTGGAATTTAATAAGTTGCTAGTTTACAGTTCTAAGGCCGAGAAAATGTTCCAATTAAAGCAAGTCTATAGAAATGTCCAATCAGAGGCATCCATGGAAAGATACCTTGGTTATAAGGCCGATGAAATTCAGGGTTTCTCTCTCTAGTGAGAAAGCACATGGCGAACATAGTCAGGGTTTCTCTCTCAACTGGAAAGGCACATGGCGAACATGGCATCATCTGCTAGCTTTCTCTCCTGGCTTCTTGCTTCATGAAGCTTCCCGGGAGGCATTTTCCTCCTTCATTTCTAAAGGTCGCCAGCTGGTGGACTCTCTGCTTCATGGTGCTGCAGCATCCTCTGCTCTCTCCAAATCTCCCATTCTCCAAAACGTTCCCTTTTTTATTGGATTCCAGAAACTAATCAAGACCCACCCAAATGGGTGGAGACACATTTCCCCCAGTCCAGCTTGACAACCATTCTTGATTGGGTCACATCATCCAGGGAAATGATCTAATTACAGATTCAAACATACAGTATTGAATAGGAATTATTCTGCCTTAACAAAATGGGATTTAGATTAAAACATGGCTTTTCTAGGGGGCATACATCCTTTCAAACCAGGAGAGTGATTTATAACTGTGTTACACTGGGGAAATAACTTTTTGAAGGTTTTTAGATAGAACCCAGGCTGTTCTTTAGGGTTTTCAGGAATAGTGTTGGCAATATCTGACTGAGATCTGCATAAAAATAACCCCTGGAATGACTGCCTAACTCTATTTTGAAATCTCTTAGCCACTGAAACTTTCTTTTCTCTCTCCCACTGGAAGTGGAGGGAGGTTACTCCTGGAAGTCATGTCCCATGATATCAGGAAAATTTATTCCTGGAAGTCATGTCCTACATGGGGGGGAAGGTAATAAGTTTATTTGTAGAATTTGGTTTGGAGAGAGAGGGCATATTTGAGCACTATGGAGATTTACAGAAAGTGACTATTAGGCATTATGTCATTACAGAAATAAGTTTTATATTATAAGCTTCAAAATCAAGGACTTGGCTTATTAGCATATATCCTTTTATTAGGCAGGGTACATATATTTTAGAATTTTTCTAAGACCCCTGTTACAAGTTTAAATGGAGCTAATTTATATTTTTCAAAAAGGAATAGATCTTAGATTTAGTTTTTGCAAAGATCTTTGATTACACTTTTAGTAAATTAGGAACTCATATTGCTTGAGAGAATAGCAGGAATCCCCCAGGTGGGGAAGTTTAATAATTTCATGCTTTCTTTCCCCAGTCCCTCATGGGACATTGCAAATACTTTCTTATGCCCAAAATATTCTGAAATGCACCAGGGTATTACATTAACCTCAAAGGAAACTAAGATCTCATTTCTTATTCTAGGCTCCATATCAAATAAAGCTGAATTAGGTTGTTCGAATAAACTGATCAGACAGGTGAAGTCAGACAGTGTGCTACAAAAGTTTAAATTTGGGGATAAAATAAATCTTTCTTTTTTTTTGGTCTCTCATAGAAATTAAAGTTTTAAAATATAGTTAATGTCACTCTTTACCCTAATTCTAATTCACTTTAGTTCCTAACTAGATCAATCCCACTCACCTCTTTAATTGAGGTCTGATTCTGTCATTTGCCTTTTAACAGTTATTGTATGAAGTCTTTTTTTTTTTTAATTATGAATGCTTTGTTCTAGTTTGCTAGCTGCTGGAATGCAATATACAAGAGATGGAATGGCTTTTTAAAAGAGGATTTCGTAAGTTGCAAGTTAACAGTTTTTAGGCCATGGAAATATCCCAATTAAAGCAAGTCTATAGAAATGTACAATCTAAGGCATCCAGGGAAAGATACCTCGGTTCAAGAAGGCTGATGAAGTTCAGGGTTTTTCTCTCAAATGGAAAGGCACATGGCAAACATGGCCAGGGTTTCTCTCTTGGCTGGAAGGGCACACGGCCAACACGATGTCATCTGCTAGCTTCCTCTCCAGCTCCCCGGGAGGCATTTTCCTTCTTCATCTCCAAAAGTAGCTGACTGGTGATTCTGCTTCGTGGTTCTCCAGCGTTTTCTGTTGTGGCTTTCTAGTGGCTCTGTCATTTTTCTCTGTTCTCTCCAAATTCTCCAACTTTCCCAAAAATGTCTCCTCTTTTATAGGATTCCAGTAAACTATTCAAGACCCACATAGAATGGGTGGAAACACGTCTCTATCTAATCAAGTTTAATACCCACATTGATTGAATCACATCTCCATGGAGATAACCCAGTCAAATTTCCAACCTATAGTACTGAATAGGGATTAAGAGAAATGGCTGCCCCCACAAGATTGCTTAGAATTAAATCATGGCTTTTCTAGGGTACATAAATCCTTTCAGACCAGCATATGCTGCTTCTAGTACCTTTGAGTTGGAGAACTTTAACTTTGAATCTGAGGGTCATACAGAACCCAAAGTTCTAGGGAGTTACCAGGTTATACGCAAAAAGCAAAGCATCTCAGAATTTAGAAACAACAATTAAAGTTTAGGAATAAATTTGACTGCTCTAGAGCTCATGATCTAGGCCCTAATTTTCTTATAAACATTTTCTAAATGAAGCTATTTCCATAAATAAAAACATTTGACAATGGAGTTATATTGGGGTCGACCACAAACCATAGCAGACGTTTTCATCCAGTCTCACTTTTACACTTTTACCAGGGTTATGCTAATTAACAGATAGAACATAATTTATATACTTGCCTTGCTTCTCTTTTAAAGTCCTTTTTTGTTGAAGATGATGGTCTGACTCATAGCTAACTACGTATACTTTTAGAGAAGCATTAGAGCAAAGTTGTGGAACTGGCAATGTTTTGGGGATTCAAGATCACAGATATCATTTCAATACACAATATCTCACCTGGATTCTGTAATAAGCTCCTAACTGAGCTCTCCTCTTCTATTCTTGTCCCTATTGGGGAAATATAGTTAGAAACAAAATCTCCTGCCAATCCAGGAAAACCTCTTCACAAGGGTAGATAAGAAGAAAAACAATTTTACTATTGAATAAGCATTAAACCAGAAGAATGCGGTACGCATCACAGTCTGCTAAAGACATTGCAAAAGCAGAAAGAAATCTTACTCTTTTATATGGCTAAGTGGGTACAATTCATAACATTCATGTTTTCAAGATAAAATTGCTAATTTTCTTGAATCTTTCTGACCGGAGAAAGGTTTTGCAATTTGGAGTCAGGTAACACCTGCAGTTAGGTCCATCTTCTTCCAGGAAGCTTGGAAATAGGGCGCTAGCTTCCGTGGTGATTACCTTTCAGAAGGATGACTCTCAAGCCTTAAGGAAATGTTCTGAGATTATGAGACCAGGGAGAGACTTATTTAGCATTGGACTTTATACCCTTACAAGTCTATCCTCCACATAGCATTCAGAAACTCCCTATAAAAGCTTAGATCAGGGGGTGTAAGGGTAGTTCAGTGCTAGAATTCTCGCCTGCCATGTGGGAGGCCTGGGTTTGATTCCTGGTCCATGCACTTCTCAAAAAAGCAAACAAACAAACAAAAACTAAACGAACAAAAATCCAATAAATGGTGCTGCAATAATGAGATGCTTGTATGGAAAAATAATGAAATGTGACCCCACCATACAGCATACAAAAAAAAAAGCTTTGATCACAGATTACATTATTCCTCTCCTCTAGATGCTCCAGTAGCATTCTATCACACTCATAAGTAACTGTGCTAAATTTTACTCAAGTCCTGTCGCCCTGGAAAATAGCAAAGATTAAGAAATCCCCCTGCCCTTTGCGCTCTGGACAACAGCTTACTGCAAAGAACCGCGCAAGCCCCTTCCCCATATGACTTAGACAAGACTCACGGATCCTCACCTTGTTTGCCTCTTTCAAGGCTGGAAACAGACCCTCCACACTCCCAGTCGTCGCCTCATAAATGATTAGCTGAACTGCTTGTCCTGTAATCAATCCGAACAAAATGCTTGTGAACCAAATGTTGGTTAGTCTTTCCTTCCTCCAGGTCGCTGAACTTTAAGGACACCTCCCAGAAAATAGGCTACTTCAGCATAAATATTCTCAGATCTACCAATCTTTCGTCCTACTTCCTTATACCTAGTTCTTTTCTCTCTGTAAAAAACAAAAACAAAAACAAACACACAAACAAAAAATCTTTTTGCCTAACTCTTGAAACCTTGTGGACCTTATGGTCCTATTGCAGTAGTCCCTTCCCTCCTTTGTACCAGCCCCTTTCCCCCTTCGCAATCATCCTTTCGAATAAAGTCTCTTCTTACCAAGTCCCCATTTGTCTTTTTATTTGACGAATGAAATCCAAAGTCATAACTCTGGCCTGCAAGTAAGTGATTTGGTCCCTGGCTACCTGTCCATCTCTCCTGCTCACTCCACTTTGCTGCATGGCGCTCCTTGAAGTTCCTCGCACCAAGCACACTCTGGCCCATGGGCTAAGCACGAGGGTGAGGGTCCTGCCCCTAAGTACCAGCTGCTCTTCCTGTGGGAACACTTGACCCAGGTATCTTCAGGGCTCGCTTCTTCACTGCGTTCAGGTCTCAGCGCACCATCTCTGCAGGGATCCTGTCCCTCACCACTCACCCAGCACCACCTTCCACCCACCCACTCACACTTTCCTTCTGCTGCTCTAGTTTTTAGTCAGAGCACTTGTCATTGCCTGACTTTTAATATATTTCTCATACAAATTTTAATAGAAAAGGAGGATTAAGTGGTTAGGGTCAGGTGTCAACTTGGCCAGGTGACAGTTCCTGTCGTTCTTTCTGCTGCTGTGGACTTAAATCACCAGCATGTGAAATTCATCTATAGCTGATTACACCTGTGGGGGGCTAAGGGGAGTGGCTTCTGTAATGAATGATGTTTAATTCAATTAGCTGGAGGCTTAAAAGAGAGAGGTCAGAAGAGAAACAGCTCAGTACAGCCCAGCGTACGTCATCTCAACACTCAGAGCCAGCTCAGACCCAGATGTTTGGAGATGCAGAAAGGAAACGCCACCAGGAAAGCCATATAAACCTAGAAGCTGGGAGAGCGGGCCAGCAGACATCACCATGTGCCTTCCCAAGTTAGTAAATTTCTAACTAAATAAATCCCATTTATAAAAGCCAGTCTATCTCTGGTGGATTGCATTCTGGCAGCATTAGCAAACTAAAACAGGGGGCATACAATGAAGCACTCTGGAGGAAGAGTCTGGAGTCTGACTGCCTGGTTCTGAATCTCAGCTTTGACATTTATTTTAAGCAAAATGAATAACTTTACATTCCTTTGCATCTATTTTCTGGAGATAACATTTGAGGATAATAAAATACCTACCTCAGAGGGTTATTGTGAAGATTAAATGAGAAAAGACACTTAAAACAGGGCCTGGCACATATTAAGTTCTCAATAAGTGCTAACTACTTTTGAAAATTTGGTTATTGTCTGGCTCTCCCACTAGAATATAAACTCAATAGGGACAGGGATTTCTCTGTTTCATTCACTGCTGTGTTATTGGCTAGGGCTCTCTAAAGAAAAAGAATCAGCAGGAGATATCTGTAGATACAAAATTTACAAAAGTGTCTCAGGTAGCAGTGGAAGTGTAGAGTCCAAGGTCTGTAGGGCAGGCCACAAGCTAGTAACTCCAATGAAAGTCCACAACGAACTCTCAGGAGAGGCTGGCTGGGCAACCATGGGGATGGAAGCGTCCAAATCCTATAGGGTGGGCTGTGAAGCTGGTGACGCCAATGAAGGGTCTAGATGAACCCCACAGTAGAGGCTCACCAACTGAAGCAGGAAGAAAAAATTGCCTCTTCTGAATCTTTCTTCAAAGCCTTCTTTTGATTAAGCATCACTCATTGCAGAAGACACGCCCCTTAGCTGATTACAAATGCAATGAGCTGTGGATGTGCTGACATAATCATGATTTAAGTCCATGAAATGTCCTCCTAGCAACAGGCAGGCCAGTGCTTTCCTGACCAGACAACCAGGCACTAACACTTGGCCAAGTTGACACATGAACCTGACCATGACAATTGCCATGGCCTTAAAAGATAGAGAGCACAGCATACAAGAGGTTCTCCCTAAATAGTTGTTGAATAAATAAATCACCATCATCTTCTTTCTTACTGTACTAACTACTCAGTATGGTCTTTTATTTACTCAGCATTCAGTAGTTACTCAGTGAGTGCCTACTATACGTCAGAACAGTTTCAGGTATTCTAAGATCTCTCATTCTTATTATGCACCTGGAAAAAGTAGGTAATATTGTTCCCATTTTACTGATGAGGAAATTGAGGCTAGTTAAGTATCTTGCCCAAGATCACTTGGCAAAATAAAGTGGCAGTTCTGAGATTCAAACCCAGATATTTGACTTCAGATTGTTTCCAACACACCATATGTTTAGTTTGTTTATGAGTGGGGGAAGAGGATTATGGGAAGAGGTTGAAAATTGGCTAATACTCATGTGCTTAGGTCTTTTGGAATCCATGTGACTGATGAGTGTCTTCCAGAAACTGTCCCTACAGGGCCTTTTTGAGATTTAGAGGTACATACCACCCGTCATACTGAGGCTTCTGGTATGTTAAAAACAAAACAAAAAAATGACAAAACAAGCTTACAAAATTATGGTATATATTTTAAATGTTTATACTTCATAAATTAATGCCTTTAAAACATACACAAATATAATGACTACTCCTAACCTCATTGAAATAGGCCCCATCACCTCCTGTGCCTTCCCACCACAGGTCCTGCAGCCAGGCGACCTGCTAGCCCCAAGCAAGTCTGTGGGGCCTGAAGCTGAGGTGGTCCTTCCTGAACAAAGGAAAATGGAGCTGGGGTCACACTACTGGCCTCCCTACCCTCACCCACTCACTCTCAGCTTTCCTGTAGCCTTTGGAATTTACTATTCCAATCATTGCATCCTTCCTCTCTCATGACACGAACTTACTTAAGACTGGAGTAAACAGGTTAGTTTCGATAATGGGGTAAATAGGCAAGAATGAAGCCATCGATGTGAAGTCAGGGAGACTCCTGCCATGTCTTCCACTGAGTACCGAGTATGGGACGGTGAAACCTGAGTCAGTGAGAGGATGAGGGTTAACCCTTAGCCAAATCAGATGCAATAAAGATTTTTTTCTTCTGCCTACTTCCCCTTTCGTAACATTCATTTAGGACACACGAGTTACTGGGCTCAGTAGTACGTTGTGCTCTGCCCAGCAGCCCCATAATTCTGAATAACAATTCCTCCCTCCAAATTTTCTGTCTTTAATATTTTCCCTCTACCTTTTGCCATGGTCAAATCTTATCAGAACTTTGTCTATTCCTTCAGAGAAGTGCTTTCATTTAAATACCTTGAAGGGAGGCAATCCTGAAGCCTAGTTAATTCTAAAGAATGAAGCACTCTGGTGGTGTCCTTCCTCTCAGTATTGGTATTTTTAAAGGGAATCTTGCGTTAACCCCTTGAGGGTGTGTTAATTGTGGAAGGCCTTTGAGAATGAAACTATCTACCCTCACACTCAACCTGGACATTGAGAATAGAAACCATCCTTTACTGTCTACATTAAGACAACTTCATGCTATTCCTCTGTCTTCATTAGCATGACTTTATTTTTCCAGTAGTCTCTGCCCAGGCAAAACACTTGATTGTTCATTACAGGAACTTCTCATAAAACCCATCCCCTCTTCAACAGAAAATTGGCAGTTTGTACCTAAGGCAGATCCCTGACCTTGCTGTTTCCAGCAACCCTGAATTCTTGTATCAAGATCCTTTTCCAATTCTAACCAACCCCCACTTTGAAAGGCCCATTTTAAGTTGCACTTGTAATTCTTAATAAATTCTGATCTTTCCTTCTCCCACTCCTAGACAAGGTCAAAACTTTGGAAAGTGGTGTTCTTCCTTACTGCAGTAAGCCATAAACTCAGCTATGCCTCATCAACAGGTTGTGTTGGTGATGTGTGAGAAGCCAGCTTTTGACAGGGCTCTGGAAGTTTATATTGAAAGAAGTCTGTAACTTTATCTGCAAGTATCAGATTCTACTTAAATGTGAAGCTGCCCCCTACGCTGATTACACAAAGGCACAAAGTGGGTGCTAGAAAATCCTCTGAGTTGTTCATATAAATTAAACTCCATAACCAAGCCACAAGAAGAGAGAATTTCATCAGCCCTCAAAAATCCAAGAATTTAGATAGGTATTTAACTTCGAATGCACATATTATCCGAATGGGCCAATTTAAAGGTAAATCAGGCCTTTTAAAGTGTTGTACTAATGAAGTATGTAACTTCTAGGTATGAAAATATTAGACCTTTAAGTTGTAAGATAATTCTTTTCTTAAAAAAGAATTTCCTATATAGGTATGAATGGAATGAAGATATGGTAACAAACTTCAACTTGGAAGAAGAGAAAGAGTATATAAGAGCTACCACCATTTTCCGATGTCTGTCTCTAAAACTTCCAAGAGTTGTTATGTAGCTATTTAAAGAGAGAATATTTTATTTTTTAATTCTGTTCTGCTTAATGGCAGTTTTTGGTATTTCATATTTTAGAAGCCACTAGAGGGCCCTAAAGCCCACCTTAAATGCAGAAGATGTTTATTTCGCAAAGGAAATAATCATTGAATGTAATCAACAAAGAAAAACAATTATATAAAAGTGGCAAGAAGCAGAAAAAAAAATTTGGTCATTTGCTCTTGAATAAAAGCTAGAAAAAGAATAAGTAACTCTTACAAGAGCATGAGATACATCCTGTGTTTTCTTAGTCATTTAAGAAAACCAAGTTTTATCCTTCTACCAGAGTAGCTTTTTTCTTTTTGAGAAGATATAGGTACGTCCAATAATAACCAACTTGTCTTCAATGTGAGTGATTTTTGAAGGAATTAATGTACAGGGATTTGTTTCCCAGTGCCGAATCAATTTTTAGAGCTTCTAAGGAGGAATGTGATAATAAAGAGAGCCAATTTATGAGAAATAGTGAAACTGAGTGAGGCAGAAACTCAGTTGAGTTGTTTGATCCAGCCTAAGAAACCGAAGACAGGATATTTTGCAAGACATGGTGTCCCTAACTCCATGACCCACTGTGCTGTCCCCACCACAGCACTGCTGCCCCGGCACTGGGATTCCCGTTGACCTGAGTGCCCCCTGCAAGACAGGCCCACGGCTCTCCTGGCCTGGCTCTTCCCCATCTCCCAGCACAATGCCAGGCACAGAACCGGGGCTCAACACATATTCATTAAAGAAGCTGTATATGTTAATCAAAAGGAATAAATCACATTCAATACTATAAATAAGTTGGTTTGTTCAAAACAGAAATACAAATTAAGGAAGGAGACTAAGTGCCACAATTGTGCTGATGCCAAAGTAGAGATACGTGATTAGCACAAGTACAGAGTGGAAAGCACACATTTACCAACAGTAGAAAGTGGAAGCCTGAGATGTATGAGAGGCCCACAGTGAGCCTCTGGAGAGCTGGTAGACAGCTCGGGGAAAATATTAGATTTTCACAGGGGATGAAATGGGTATTTAAGCCAATCCGATTAAAATTTTACAGTGTTTCCTCAGTGGGCCCAAAGTTGTTATATACGCATTTTAAAATAGAACATGGGACGAGAAATGGGCAGCTGAAATGCAAATGATAGAAAGGCTCTGGGTAAGTTGGCTCAGGAACCTCAGGATTCTGGAAGAAATAAAATTAGCCCCATGCAAGGGAGAAGGCAGATGGGAAAAACAGAGTCCCGAGGAATACCCTTTTTTTGCAAGTTATCTGTGAGGTGAGACAGTCAGCTGAACTCTTCCTGAATGTAGCCAGTAAGGTCAAGAGTGAGCATTTCTTAATTAGTCACATGGCTCCAGGCTCTTTAAAATACAAATGCCCCAGATTTTTCTCTGGTAAAATAAAGGTCCATTTACTAAGTAAACAGCTCTTTTAATAAGAAGAGGAAAATTATTTTCTGGTTTTTCTTCCTATCACTCCTTCCCTTAATAAGGTTATTTCTATGTCTTGCAAAACCATATGTTTTCATTATCTGGTAAAAATGTCTGGAATTTTTTATTTATTAGCATGCTTTATTGTCTTTGTCGTAGTGCATCTAGAAATAAGTGAAGTCATGAGACTTCTTCGATGACTCAGTGAGCCTCCTTTTCTCTCAAGGTGTGCTGGTATCTTTATAGGAGAATCACCCTTCTGGCCAGATGAGAAAACTGGAGAAATCTCTCCATAGTACTGGCTCCTGATTTGCAACTGTAATCAAGATACACCAATTGAAATAAAGTCATCCATCAAACATTTACTGAGGACCTAGTATATGCTGCAGATATAGAAATAAATAAGCTTTGGTCCCTAACCTTAAGGAACCCATGATCTAGTAAAAGAGAAAGAAAAATAGTGATTATAAAATACTGAGGTAAGTATTGTGATTGAGGGTCACAGGGTGTAAAGCTTTGGGCTGCAAGCTATATTTATTAAGAATCCATCAAATGGCGAGAAAACCCAACCAACACTCGCCTAAACAAAAAGGAGTTAATTTGTCTCATAGGGCTAATGTTGTAGCTCCATGATGCTATCAGAGATCCAGGCTTTTCTCTTTTCTTTTAACCATTCTTAGCAGATATTTGTCTTCTTGCTTGTTGTCTTGTGGTTGTAAAATGGTTGCTACACCTTGAGATATCATCTTTTCATGTTCTAGGTAATGACAAGGGGAAAGAACAAAAGGTAAAGCAAGTCATGCTACCTCACTCTTTCTCCTTTGTTTCAGGAAAGCGAAAAGTTTCCCAGAGGCCCCAGCAAGTAGACTTTCCCAATTATCTCACCAGCCAGAACCACGTCATAGGGCCCCTCCCAGCCAAAAGGTAGTTAACAAAAATGGCCTTTGCGATGGGAATTAGATCAGCCAACCACAGTGTTGTCTTCACTAATGCATTCCACATCTCTACCTTATTCTCTCCCACCCACTCATGCAACCATTGTTCTCTAATTGGTCTGAACATCGGCAGGGAAAGTGATAGGTTGAGCCTCTGATATGCCTATGGCTATAGCTCTTTCAAAACAGTTTACTGAAGGGGTCAGGCCGGGGTAGCTCAGGGGCAGACTTCTCGCCTGCCATTCCAGAGACCCAGTTTCGACTCTTGATGCCTGCCCATGCAAGGAAAAAAAAAATAGTTCACTGAAGGAAGATGTTAAGCAAGGGCCAGGGTCAAGTAGGGCAGCTGCAAGAACTGGACTGAAGGGGCACAGGAAGATACGTTCCAGCCTCTGGGGTTGCCCTCCGCATCTCAACCCAAGATCTCGAAATGCATCGTGATTCTTGTCCATTGGAATGTAAGGGTTATGTAGATAATTTGGGAAACAATAGCAACAGGACTGAATTGGAACAGAATTGGGGATATTATAGATCACTCCTAAGCGTATGAGTTGCTAGAAACTCTCCCGATTTTGCTTTACTTGCATTTGAAGGTCCTCGGGAGATGCTGCGGATGCTGTCCGAGAACCAGATGGGAGAGCGCTCGATAGCTGCCGCATAAGAGTGAAACTGTCGGATGATGAAAAAAGTCATGATCGAGACCCTCCTCCTTCACGGGGTCGTCACCCTCAAGATGATTGTCATAGAAGGAGTCATCTTCTTCTCCAAGAAGGAGAAGCTTCTCCCGTAGCCAGAACAGGTCCCTTTCTAGAAATAGAAGAGAAAGATCACTGCCTCCGGATGGAAATCCTAAGCCCTCCCGAGCCTTCTCTAGGTCAAGTGCTGTTCTAGGCCAAATGAAAAGAAATAGAAGATCAGTTGGCAAGAGGAGTGGCGTACAGGAAATAACTTCATTTGACGGGAGTATGTCAAAAAATTCAAGTTTTGCTTGAGACTTCATAAGGTTGGTGCATATTTAAGATGTTTTAGCTGCTCACATTTGTTTATTGTCTCATGTATCAGTGACACGCATGAAAATGTAACTCTCTATGGTTTGAAATTGGTCATATGAGGCATGTTGTAATACTAGGAATTTGTTACTTTACAACGTTCCCTCAAGCAAAATTGAATTTGCTTTGAATTTTTAGTCTTGCATAGACTAATAATAAACCTCTAAATCCTGCCCAGCCAAAGTGTGATGTCTTAATAGTATGAAAACAAAACTGGCAAAAATTAAAGTCTTTAGTTTTGTCCATAGCTGGGACATAGTATGTAATTGTGGTTGAGCTAGCAGTCTTTAAAAACTGCTATGAACACAAGCCAGCTGGTAAAAAAAATAAAAGCTGCACCATTAAATTAAGTCAGTTTTAAAAGATTCAACTAGTCTTTGCACTAGACAGAATTGCCCAGTGGCTGTAGCATCTCGTGTTTCAAGAAAGTTACCTTTGCTTTAGGTCATAAATTCCTTACATCATTGCTATGTATGAATACATAGCTGTTTAATAACATCCTTTATTTGGAAATTTGAGGCTCTTCGAGATATCTCTGTCCGGCCGGTTTAAGGGTACACTGTAGAGCTGGATTTTGAATTACTGTGCAAAATTTTCTTCATGCTGTCATTTGTAATACGTTTTGCGAGAATCCTTGAGATTAGAGTTTTGGTTACAAATTGTTACAAATTTGTTGTAACTTGGAAGCCTGTTTTTCCTTGCAAATCTGTGAGCTTGGTGCCAAGTTCAGTATAACATTCCCATTGGAAGCCAGACATATTTTCTCTTGTAAAGTGCTTTTTAAGTAATAAAATATTAGCATAATTGTTTAATATAGTCAGTTGAATCCACTGTTACCACAGTTCTTGTCCCATGGAAAGCAGTTGGTTACAAAATTATTTTAAAAGAAATAAATGAGGCACTATAGATTTATTCTTTTGAAATGAAGGGAATTTTTGGTTGTCACCTAAATGATGGTTAGTAATCCACTTCTTAGTAGTAGAAGCCAGGTAAGGGTCCAGGACAGTGACCAACAGTTTGAAGTATAGCAGCCCTGGTACATTGTAACCAAAGTAACCCATAAAAAAAGGTTTTTATCATTAGCATGAAAACTTTTTTGAAGTTTAGAAAATTGCTTCCTTTTTATATAATTTAAGATGTTGCATGGGAAATTCTAAACTGATCCATCGATCCATCATGATGTAAAGTTCACAACATTGTTCAAATATAACAGCGCAGAATTCATGAATAATATGAAGGCAGGCATAACCTTTCTCTTAGAAATTGGGAGGAGTTGTAATACTTCACATTTTTTGTGTAATTAGATTAAATCATAATGTAACAGTCAAAAAAAAAAGGATGTTAAGCAAGAAAGTTCATCATTTTGAAGATTTCCCCTGTTTACATGTTGTTAAGGTGTTAAACTGGAAACTGTTTAACCAAGTTTCCTTAAATAGGTGTACTTTTCCCCTCTTTGGAGCTCAGGATCTTATCTTGACCTGTAGAGCATTCAATATTCCCAAAACTATTTTCAGCCTCTCAGTGTATCCACAACCTCTTGGTCAGAAAACTGAATATCCCCTCCCCAAGGGACACTCTTATCCATTCTTTAATCCTTCAACAACAAACCCATGAGATGCTAATGTATCTATCTAACAGATGAGAAAGCCACAGGCATACAAAAATGTGTCTGAGATCAATGGCTATTAAGGAATGAGAATTCAAACCCAGGCAGTCTTCCTCTCAATGGGCTCTGGGCAGGTTGCTAGTAGTAAATCACCTCTCCTCAAATGGGTGGAATTGCATTCCCAGGAGTTCTTCAGGCTGCAGAGACTAGGCCCCTACTGTCAGCTCTAAATCAGCTTAGAAAGGTACGTGTTAACACCAGTAATTCACTTTATTATATATGTTATATATTTTAAAATATTATAATTTATGTTATATATGTATTGTATTAACATTATAGTAATTCAATTGAAGATTTTAAATAGCCATTCATTTACTCAATGAATATTTATTGAGCCTCTGCTATTTGCTTGGTCCCACTTCAGGGCCTAAGGGTTCAACAGCAAGCAAATAGCATGGTCATTGCCATCTAAGAGTTTATAGCTCAGGCAAAAAAAAAAAGCGAATAAAGGAAATTTGATGAGTAATATAATAGGAAAAATTCAAGGTGCTATAAAAGTGCATTACAGGGGCACTTATCCTATGGGGCTCAGGAAGAGCTTGTCAGGGAGTGCTTCTAAGTAAATGTTTAGTCCTCCAAAGGACTGAGAAGTTAACCAAACAAAAAGCTGATAGGGAAGAGTATTTCAGGTACAGAGTGTGTGTGTGTGTATGCATATATGTACGCATTGTTATACATCTAGAGTCAAGAAAATAACTTAGCTTATTAGAGATGCAATGAATTACAAAATATCGAGGGCAAAAATTCAAGGAAAAAATGTAGAAATGTGCAAAAGTCAAGTCATGAAGTACTCTATAACCTTGTAAGCAAAGTTTAGGTCAAAATTTTGTTCACAGCTTCCGTTTTTTACAATTAGAATCACAGTGTCACCTGTAAAGAAATCATAATATAGCTCATGGCATTTTTGTTCCAAAATTGCTTGTTAATTTCATGGTACATTGATCATTTAAAAATGAAGGTTTTTTCCTTAATTGACTTTAGAATATTTGGAAATGAATTGCTTAATATTTGAACACATTACTTATACTTTATATTGAAGGAAAACTGGTTAAGTACCTATTAATTTTCTTGACAACATGCTTTCATCTCGGTTCTCCTTGTTTCATGATTCCTTATGAAAGAGATAGGCCTTGATTCTCCTAGTCTATCCAGAGACCACTTTCAAGAAGTGAAAGTGTTTTGTTAATAAAACATCATTATTCAAAGATGTAATGATTGTGTATGTAGAAATTATGAGAGAACCTATAATCAAATTACAAAGCTAGTAAATATAAGGTCATATTAATATACATCTACTTGCATTTATATATGCTAGTAATACAAATAAATACTATTTATAATAACATCAAAAATATCTAAGAACAAATCTAACAAAAGATGTGCAAGACCTCTATGCAACAAACTATAAAACATTATTGTGATAAATAAAATGAAACCTAAATAATTAATGGGCTATATTGCATTCATACATTGTAAAAACAACTGAAGAAATAACAAACAAAGCTGCAAGACAACAAAAACAATTATTTGGGATCTTAGAAATGCAATTCAAGAAGCACTGATTCAAGTGTCCTGTCTTAGCATTTCAGACAAGGGTTTTTTTAAAAAAAAGGTTAGGTAAATTGTCAGTGGTTGGTGGATATTTTGAGTACTCCGGTTGTCCTTGGGATTAAATAATTCACTGAGTTCTTTATCTGGTGGATTTTTTAATGATTAAATTAGTCTTAATTTTTTCCAGCGGTCATTATGGTTTTTCTGTTTTGTTTTGTTTTTTAGTATCACAATCCACTTTTTTTCTTTTTTGTGAAAAATGACAAATATACAAAAACAATAAATTTTAAAGTACATCACAACAATTAGTTTAACAGATTTCAGAGTTTTGGTATGAGTTACAATTCTGCAATTTTAGGTTTTCACTTCTAGCTGCTCTAAGGTACTGGAGACTAAAAGAACTATCAATATAATGATTCAGCACTCATACTCATTTGTTAAACCCTACCTTCTCTGTATAACTCCACCATCACCTCTGATCTTTCTCCCACTTTTTAGGGATATTTGGGCTATGCCCATTCTGACTTTCTCATGTTGGAAGGCGCTATCAATAAAATGGGATAGGGGGATGAAGCTAGCTGATGTCCTGGAGAGGTTGGCCCCTCTGTAGAGGACTTGTCTGGTCCAGGGACCCCTCTGGAGGTTGTAAGTTTCTGGAAAGTTACCCTAGTGCATGGAATCTTTATAGAATCTTATATAATGCCCTAGGTGCTCTTTAAGATTGGCAGGAATGGTTTTGGTTGGGGGTTGTCAATCTATGATAGGTAGCAAGCTTGTATAAGAGTGACCTCCAGAGTAGCCTCTTGACTGTATTTGAACTCTCTCAGCCATTGATACCTTATTTGCTACACTTTTTTCCCCTTTTTGGTCAGGATGGCATTGTTGAGCCCTTGGTGCCAGGACCCGGCTTATCCCTGGGAGTTATCTCCCATGCCACCAGGGAGACTTTTAGCCCTGGATATCCCATATAGAGGGGAGAGCAATGGTTTCACTTGCAGAGTTGGACGTAGAGAGAGAAAGGCCACATCTGAGCAACAAAAGAGGCCCTCTGAAAGTAACTCTTAGGCGTCCCTCTAGGTAGGCTAAGTTTCTCTGCTACATACATAAACTTCACAAGAGTAAGCCTCAAGATCAAGCGCTTGGCCTATTGATTTGGGTGTCTCTAAAGTTTGGCACAGTATCAGGGCATTCCCTGATGGTAAAGTTTAATGGTTTCATATTTTTTCCTCCCATCTCTTAAGGGACTTTGCCAAAACTGTTTTATTATCTGCTTAATATACTCTGGGATATATCCAGGCATTCCATTAAACTATACAGGATTAAAGGCCCTCGTTCTTATTCTGGGCTCCCTGGGTTTGAATTGTTTAAATGATCCATCCAGACAGGTTGAGTTATATTATGTGCTACAGAAAATTTAGGTTCTGGACAAAATAAATCTTTATTCCTTTGGTCTCAAAGAGTAGATGAAATTCTAAAACATGAACAATGTCTTCCTTAACCCTGTGTTCTGAATTACCTTAATCCCGACCTAACTGGCTTCATACTTATCTCTAAATACCAGGTTATACATATATAAAACAGCCTCTCAAAATCCAAAAATAACAATTACCACTCCAAACTAAATGTGACTGCTATAAGAGCCGTGTAATCTAGGCCCCTGTTCTTATAACTATTTTCTAAATGAAACCATTCAATTTTTACTCTTTTGTTTCTGGCTTATTTTGCCTCACCACATGTCCCACAGGTTCATTCACAATGTTGCATGCCACACAAATCTGTTCCTTTTTGTAGCAGCACAATATTTGATCATATGTATACCCTATCATTTGCCAATCTACTTCTCAGTCAGTACATCCTTCAGCCACCTCCATTTACTGGAAATCTTGTATAATGTCCAAAGTCAACAGGCCACCAACACCCTCAATTTTAGATAATTTCATTGTTTCCAAGAGAAAGATAACCACAATAAACATACCCTCACCAAATAGAAAACCTAAACCTTCCCTTAACTGTTGTCCCTCCCCCCATTATTTGCCCCTGCTATTTGTGTGGTACTGTTGGTATTTTCCTGTTAAACACAGCCCATAGCATGCAACAGCAGTTCCCCCCATACCCCAAATTTATACACTCTTTGTACAAGATTCATACCTTTACAGTAATTCATGCAAGACTGTAGCATTAATCAGTGGGACACATGGGTCTATAAAATCCCTTTCAATCATGTTCATTTTCAATATGGCAATATTATTTATTGACACACTAGTGAACCACCTTCACTTCTATCTATTCCATTACATTTAAGTTCAACCTCACTGGCTACCCTAGCTTCCATGTGTCTCTAGGTTCCCTATATTCTATATTATAAGCCTCTGATTTTACCTATAGTCATAAAAGTGGAAACTTATAGTATCTATTCTTTTGTGTCTGGCTAACTTCACTCAGCATTATGTCTTCAAAGCTCATCCATCTTGTCACATGCTTCAGGACATCATTTCATCTTACTGCTGCACGATATTCCATCGTATGTGTATACCACATTTTGTTAATTCACTCGTCTGTTGATGGAGACTTGGATTGCTTCCATCTCTTGGCGATTGTGAATAATGCTGCTATGAACATCGGTGTGCAAATGTCTGTGTCAATGCTTTCAGGTCTTCTGGTTACAAACCAAGTAGTGGTATTGCTGGGCCATAGGGCAACTTGATATATAGTTTCCTAAGGGACTGCCAAACCGTCTTCCATAGTGGCTATACCATTATACATTCCCACCAGCAGTGCCTAAGTGTTCCAATTTCTTCCCATCGTTTCCACCATTTGTAGTTTCCTATTTGTTTAATAGCAGCCATTCTTATAGGTGTGAAGTGGCATCTCGTAATCTTGATGTGCATTTTCCTTATAGGTAATAAAAATGAGCATCTCTTCATGTGCTTTTTTTTTTAAATTTTTTTTTTAATTTGCATATGGGCAGGAGGTACCAGGGATCAAACTCCAGACCTCCAGCACAGCAGGTCGGAGCTCTGCCTGCTGAGCCACAGCAGCTGCCCTCTTCTTCATGTGCTTTTTAGCCATCTGTATTTGCTCTTCAGAAACATGCCCATTCATATTTTTACCCCATTTTGTAATTAGGTTGTTTGTTCTTTTGTTGTTGAGTTGTATGATTTCTTTATGTATACAGGACATCAAAACTTTATCCAATATGTGATTTCCAAATACTTTCTCCCATTGAGTTGGCTGCCTCTTCACCTTATTGATAAGGTCTTTTTTTTTTTTTTTAAAGACTTTTTTTTTTAATTTGCATATGGGCAGGAGGCACCAGGAACCGAACTCCAGACCTCCAGCATGGCAGGCGGGAGCTCTGCCTGCTGAGCCACGGCAGCCTGCCCGATAAGGTCTTTTGAGGCCAAAAGTATTTGATTTTGAGGCATTCCCATTTATCTAGTTTTCCTTTTGTTCCTTGTGCTTTGGGTGTAAAGTTTAGGAAGCTATCTCCTATTACTAGGTCTTGAAGATGTTTCCCTACATTTTCCTTTAGGAGCTTTATGGTACTGGTATTTATATTTAGGTGTTTGGTCCACCTTGAGTTCATTTTTGTATAGGATGTAAGGTAAGGGTTCTCTTTCATTCTTTTGGCTATTGATATCCAGTTCTCCCATGCCCATTTATTGAAAAGACTATTTTGTCTCATTTCGGTGGATTTGGGGACTTTGTTGAAGATCAATTAACCATAGATTTGGTGGTCTATTTCTGCACTCTCGATTAGATTCCATTGGTCAATACTTCTATCTTTGTGCCAGTACCATACTGTTTTGACAACTGTTTATAATAAGTTTTAATATTAGGAAATATTAATCCTCCCACTTCATTCCTCTTTTTAAAGATGCTTTTAGCTATTCTGGGTTTCTTTGCCTTCCAGATGAGTTTGATAACTAGCTTTTCCAAGTCTTTAAAGTAGGTTGTTGGAATTTTGATTGGTACTGCATTGAATCTTCAGATCAATTTGGGTAGAATTGACATCTTCACTATACTTATGAGTAGGGAATGTCTTTCCACCTATTTAGATCTTCTCTTGATTTCTTTTAGCAATGTTATGTAGTTTTCTATGTACAAGTCCTTTACATCCCTAGTTAAGTTCATTCCTAGATATTTGATTCTTTTAGTTGCCATTTTGAATGGAATTTTTTCCTTAATTGACTTCTCAGTTAGATCATTGCTTGTGTATAGAAGCACTACTGATTTTTGCACATTAATTTTATATGCCGCCACTGTGCTGAAATTGTTTTATTAGTTCAAGTAACTTTGTTGTAGATTTCTCAGGATTTTCCAAATATAATATCATGTCATCTGCAAATAATGAAAGTTTTACTTCCTTTCCAATTTGGATGCCTTTTATTTCTTTGTCCTGCCTAATTGCTCTGGTTAGAACTTCTAGTCCAATGTTGAATAATAACAGTGACAGAAGACATCCTTGTCTCCTTCCCAATCTTAGGGGGAAAGCTTTCAATCTCTCTCCATTCAGTATGATGGTGGCCATGAATTTGTCATATATGCCCTTCATCACATTGAGGAAGTTACCTTTGACTTCTACCTGTTGAAGTGTTTTTATCCAAAAAGGATGTTGAATTTTGTCAGATGCTTTATCAGCATCAGTTGAGATGATCATGTGATTTTTCCCTTTTGATTTGTTACTGTATTACATTAATTGATTTTCCTGTGTTGAACCATCCTTGCATTCCTGGTATAAAACCCCTTGGTTGTGGTGTATGATTCTTTTAATGTATTGTTGGATTCCATTTATTCCTACTTTGTTGAGAATTTTGGCATCTATGTTCACTAGGGAGATTGGCCAGTAGTTTTCCTTTCTTGTAGCATCTGTACTTGGTTTTGGCAGTAAAGTGATGTTAGCTTCATAAAATGAGTTAGGTAGTATTCCTTTTCCCTCAGTTTTTTTTAGGAGGATTGGTGTTAGTTCTTTTTTGAATGTTTGATAAAATTCCCCTGTGAAGCCATCTGGGCTTTTCTTTGTAGGAAGATGTTTGATAACTGATTGAATCCTTTTACTTGTGATTGGTTTCTTGAGATCTTCTATTTCTTCTTAAGTCAGTGTAGCTTGTTCATGTATTTCCAGGAATTTTTTCATTTCATCTAAGTTGCCTAGTTTGTTGGCATATAGTTGTTCATAGTATCCTCTCATGATTATTTTATTTCCTCAGGGTGCATTTCTGATTTTTTTTATTTGCATCCTCTCTTTTCTTCTTTGTCAGCCTTGCTAGTGGTCCATTGATTTTATTGATTTTTCTCAAAGAAGCAACTTTCGGTTTTATTGATTCTTTCTGTTGTTCTTTTGTTCTCCCATTTATTTAACTCTGTTTTAATTTTTGCTATTTCTCTTCTCCTTTTGCTTTGGGGTCAGTTTGCTGTACTTTCTTATGTTCCTCCAGATGTGTAGTTAAATCCTCAATTTTTGCTTTTTCTTCTTTTTTTTTGCATAGGCAGGCACCAGGAATCAAACCTGGGTCCAGCATGGCAAGCAAGAACTCTGCCTCCTGGACTACCATGGCCTACCCTTCTTCTTTTTAAACATAGGCACTCGGGAATAAATTTCCTTCTCAGCACAGCCTTTACCACATTGCATAAATTCTGATATGCTGTATTCTCATTTTCATTCATTTCCAGATAGCTACTGATTTCTCTGGAAATTTCTTCTTTGGCCCATTGGTTGTTTAAGACTATGTTATTTAATCTCCATATATTTGTGAAAGTTCTCATTCTTTGGTGGTTATTGATTCATTCCATTATGATCAGAGAAAGTGCTTTGAACAATTTCAATGTTTTTAAATTTATAAAGACCTGTTTTTTGCCCTAACATATGATCTATCCTATATAAAGTCTCATAAGCACTAGAGAAGAACGTGTATCCTGGTGTTTGGGGTGTAATGACCTGTATATATGTCTGTTAGGTCTAATTCATTTATCAAATTGTTTAAGTTCTTTATTTCCTTGTTGATCCTCTTAATGATTGTTCTGTCTACAGAGGAGAGTGGTATTTTGAAGTCTCCTACTATTATTGTTGAAATGTCTATCACTCCTTTCAATTTTGCCAAATCTGTCTCATGTACTTTGGCACTCCTTGATTGGGAGCATAAATATTTATGATTGTTATTTCTTCTTGGTGAATTGTCCCTTTTATTAATATACAGTGTATGTCTTTGTCTTTTATGATGTCTTTATATTTAAAGTCTATTTTGTCTGATATTAGCATAGCTACTCCTCCTTTCTTTTGGTTACAACTTGCGTGGAACATCTTTTTCCGTCCTTTCACTTTCAATATATTAGTTTCCTTTTGTCTAAGATGAGTCTCCTATAAGCAGCATATAGCTGGATTATATTTCTTAATCCATTCTGACAATCTGTACCTTTTAATTGGTAAGCTTAGTCCCTTTACATTCAAAGCTATTACTGTAAAGGCATTTCTTGAAAACACCACCTTTTCCTTTGGATTTTATTTATCAGATCTATATATTCTTTTTCCTCTTTCTCTTTTTCTCGTTTAAGTTACCCTTACTTGTACTTATCAATTCTGTGCCCTCCTCTAGGCCTCCCTCTCCTGTCTTTTTTTTTTGACTGGTAGAACTCCCTTAGTATTTCTTGTAGGACCAGTCTCTTCTTGACAAATTCTTTCAGCATTTGTTTGTCTGTGAAAATTTTAATCTCTCCCTCAGTTTTCAAGGACAATTTGGATGGATACAGAATTCTTGGTTGGAAGTCTTTCTCTTTCAGGATCTTAAATATTCATACCACTGCCTTCTCACTTCCATGGTGCCTATTGAATAGTCTGAACTCAGTCTTATATGGTTTCCCTTGTATGTAAATAGATTGTTTTTCTCTTGCTGCTTTCAGGATTTTCTGCTTCTCTACAACATTTGGCAGGCTGATTAGTATATCTCTTGGTGAAAGCCTATTTGGATTGATTCTATTTGGAGTTTGTTAGGCTTCTTTGATTTGCATATTTACTTCCTTTATAAGGGTTGGAAAGTTTTCCCCCATTATATCCTCAAGTAATCTTCCTAGCCCTTTTTTACTCTTCTCTTCTCCTTCTGGAACACCAATCATTCTTATATTTGTGTGCTTCTTTTTGTCCATGATTTCCCTGAGATTCGATTCAAATTTTTCCATCTTTTTGCCATTTGCTGTTTGAATGTTCAGAATCAGTTACCCTGTCCTCTAGTTCACTTATTCTTTCTTCTGTCTCTTCAAATCTGCTGCTGTGTGTTTTGAGTATATTTTTTATTTGGTCTATAGTTTCATTAATCTCTGTAATATCTGCTATTTTTCTATTCATTTTTTCAAATTCCTCTTTATGCTTTTCTAGTGTCTTCTTGATCTCCTTTATATCATTAGCCATCCCATTGATTTTATTTAGTAGAGTTATATGAACATCTTTGATTAGTTGTTCCAAAGTCTGTGTCTCCTCCAGTGTTTTAATTGGTCATTAGACTGGGCTATATCTGCATCTCGATATGCTTAGTGATCTTCTGTTGCCTTTGAGGCATGTAAATATCTTGATAGGGTTAAGTTTGGAAGTTGATTTCCTTCAGTAGTCTGAAGCTTTGTATTTGTGGGATGAATGTGGGCAAGATGTAGGGCATGGGGTGAGGCACAACAGTGCAGTGATGGGTTGCAGCACAGGTACAGGCTGGGGCTGTGCAGATGCATGGGGGACTGGTGTGCAGGCAGGATAGTCACGTGGAGCTTGGGGGTCATGGGTATCAGGGTGTGAGGTAAGGGGCATGGAAGTCGGAACAAAGGAAGGGTGTGGCATGGGTGTGTTCTTGCACAGGGGGAAGGGTCCAGGGTGCCAGGATGTGGATGTGCAAGTATGTAGGAGTGGGGCACAGGTTGCGGGGTTTGTGGGTGAGTCTGGAGCTGGTGATATTAGGTGTGTTTGGCCCTGGCATGGGTGGCAGGGAGGATGTGGCTGTGCGTGTGTGTGGGACTGGGGGGTGGGGCACTGGTATGTGCATGCGCAGTGCTCAGGGGCAGCAATGTGGATTGTGTGTGGGGGGGGCTGGGTTTGGGTGTGGCCTGGATGCAGAGGTCAGCGCCTCTTGCCCAGAGCTGGTGGGCATGGTGGGGGTACACGCATGCGTATGCTCAGATCTGGGGGTACAGGATGCTGATGTCCTCATGTGCTGAGCTCAGTGGGGCAGAGTGGGGTTGCATGACTATATGGGCTGGGGCAGGTGTGGCCCAGGCATGAAGGTGAGTGTTCACAGCCCAGATGTGCAGGCGACCCCTGCAGGGGTGCAGGGAGGGGCATGGTTGAGGGGCTGGTTGTGGGCTTGTGCAGGAGAGGTGGGTCAGGCTGAGACAGACCTGTTCGGGGTGGGGGTGTGGGGTTCAGATGCAGTGGGTGGGGTCAGAGCAGGGGCACTTGGAGCATGGTGGGGGTGGTGATAGGTTCTGGTGCATGGGGTGTTTGGGGAGTCACAGGACAGGAGCAGAGTGCACGAGGGTAGTGTGTTCTTTAACGCAGCTTGGCTTACTTCCTGGCCCCGGTCTCCCTGTCTGTGCACTCCTGAGAGTTCCAGGCTTCCATTTAGAAATGGGTGAGTTAGGCTGTTTGCACTAGCTGGCCAGTCTCCGATTCTCTGCATCCCAATTCTTCTGCTTTTTCAACCAGGGCCTCCCTACATGGTGTAGAAAAACCCTCCCAGGACACTTAGACACCCTGAAATCGCCGTCCCAGTTGCCTTCCTGTCACTTCTCTAGCTGTTTTCTTGGAGTAGGGTTGAACTCGACTTATCCTGTTCCACCATCTTTCTGGAACCTCCTTCTGTGGTTTGTTTTATGGTGTCCAGATGTCCTTGAGGTTTTGAGGAACATTATTGCTTGAGGCTTTGCATACTTTGGCAGTTTGTGATATCTGGCTGATATCTGCCTTAGAGTAGTCTCCAGAATGACCTCCTAACTCCATTTTAAATCTCTTAGTCATAGTAACTCTATTTTGTTTTATCTCTTTTTACAGTAGGAATAACAATTTCAAGGATCAGTTCTTCCAAAATGGATCTATTCATTCAATGCAAATACCTTTATTGCTCTTCTTTTCTTTAATAAAAATTGACAAGCTGACTCTAAATTTAGTTAGAAATTCCCAGAGCTAATAATAGCCAAGGCAGTTTTTTTTAGAAGAAGAACAAAGCCAGAGGATTTTTTTTTTCTGATTATCAAGATTAATTGTGACACTATAGTAAAGATACTGGCAGAAATTAAGATACAGCACAAGAATAGACAAATAGACTAATTAAATAGATAAAGAGCCAAAACAAACTTAGAAATAATGGACACTGTTACTAAGCAAGGGCTTGCTGCCTGATGCACATAGAGGCCAAGGCTATGACACTAGAATTTTGAGAAAAGAGTTTTATTGTGAGGTTGACCAGCAGGGAGAAAGGAGGCAAGTTCAAATCTGTGTCCCTGACCTAAGAACTAAGGGAGATTTATAGGATGGAAACAAATGAAGGTAGGGACAGTGATGGAATTCAGGTTGGCATATTCTGACTAGTTGTTTCTATCACTGTCTGTATATGGCAGAAGCGTGCCAGCAGGACACATCTTATCTTCCTTTTGACAGACCATTCACATTTTATTTGCTTTTGACAACTCCTCAATCCTGTAATCTTGGTTCTGAGGGAAGTGATTTTTGTTCCTAGTGTCTCAGGGATCATTCAAGGGGTAAAGGCACAATATGTCTGTGTTCGCGTGTGCTCCATCAGCAGCTGAGTTTGACTACGACTAAGTTTGACTGTAAGACAAGCTCAGGAAATAATTTTAGCATGGGAGAGGAAGGAATTCTGATTTGCAGCAGATTTGGCCTGAATCTGTATTTTTAGTTAGGACTCCTGGCTATCTGCCTATGGTTTCAGTCCCCCCTTTTAATTATGGACATCTCTCAATCTTGAGGGATTTGCAGCATTGACCGCTCTTCTTTCTGTTGACAGGGAACATAGTTTAGCGTTTGAGGAATGGAACAATTTGACTTGGAGTTGAAGATATTCTCAGGTTCCAGGTTGCTTTTTACAGATGGGTTCATATCCTAAAGCTGTAAAGATTGAATTGGCACAGATATAGTCCAGAATCCTAAGCCTTTGAAAAGTGAATTTAACAACTGAGGTAAAAATTATAGGTCCAGGGCAGTGGTGGCTCAGTGGCAGAGTTCTCGCCTGCCATGCCAGAGACCTGGGTTTGATTCCCAGTACCTGCCCATGTTAAAAAAAAAAAAATATATATATATATATATATATATATATATATATATAGGCCCAAATAATAAGTGCTGCAATAATTATTATTCTGCTGCTTTTAACTAATATATGCCAGTCATGCTAAGTGGATGAGTTTTAATTGATTCCCATATTACGTTGACAGAGGGATCACTGATTCCATGTAGCCATGTAGCCTGTGCATATATTTTTTTGTATGTTCTGCTCTATTTGCCCTGAAGTATTTACCCAAGTAAAACAGGAAGTATTGGCTACTGTACAAACACAATCCTGTTCAGTGAGTAGATTGTGTAAGG
Source organism: Myrmecophaga tridactyla (assembly GCA_004026745.1). Taxonomy (NCBI): domain Eukaryota; kingdom Metazoa; phylum Chordata; class Mammalia; order Pilosa; family Myrmecophagidae; genus Myrmecophaga; species Myrmecophaga tridactyla. The sequence continues at coordinate 11,075 of PVIY010007831.1, read as the reverse complement.
CTAGGCAGCTGCCCACGACTACATTTGCTAATGTATCTATGAATGATTGAATAGCTCTTAGAGTAGCTGCAGTGGTGTTGATTAACTCTTCTGCAGAGGCTGTGAGGTTTTATACGGTGGCTTCATGGTAGGCAAATCATCCCCAAGGAGCTAATAATCCAGTAATGAGTCCAATGCCTGCCACAATCATTCCTAGGGCATTTTTTCCCTTAATGTGATTAAATGGTTTGTAAATGGATATGTCAGGCTTTGTATAACCTAGTGTACACTGACCTGTTATCAAATATTATTTAAACAATTGAATGCCCTGGCTTTAGTGCTATAGCTGCACTGGACCCTGCAGATGGGAGTTGGTTTTCGGAATTTCCACAGATAAACACATAGCTTCTAGGGGTGCATGACATTTGCCAAACAATGAAGTTTAGGGCTCTGTTAAGTCTTTGTGATAGTTCTAAACTGGCTTTGGTCACTTTGGGGTTATGACAGAGTTGATAAGGAGCCTACCTTGAGGGGCCCGGGCAAGTTACAAGGTCCATGGGAAAGCATACTCCCCTGCATAGGATGATTTTTACAGAATCCTTTTCATTCTTCCCATTTATTTGGGTTGTTGTGCACTTGTGCCCAATCTGTTTTGGCTAATCAATATTTATAGGTGCTGATTTGGTTTGCTAACTGGAATGCAATTCTTCTGAAATGGATTGGCTTTCATAAAGGGGATTTATTAAGGTACAAGTTACAATTCTAAGGCCATGAAAATGTTCAAATTAAGGCACCAACAAGAAAATAGCTTCTCAGAGGAAAGGCAGCATCTGGGTTCCTCTGTCACACCACGATGTCTGCTGGCCCTCCTGGGTTGGTTTCAAAAAGATTCTCTCAGCTCCTGTGGGTCCTTCTGGCTTCTGCTGGGGGACTTTTCTTCTACATCTCCAAAATGTCCTTGTCTAGGCATCTGCTCTCTATGTCGGCTCTGAGCTCTTTCTCTCTCCGTGAGCTCCCTTAAGGATTAAAACTCACCTCGAGGGCAGTGCAATGGTGGCTCATGTAGAATTCTTGCCTGCCATGCCAGAGACCCAGGTTTGATTCCTGGTGCTTGCCGATGCAAAAAAAAAAAACCAACTTAACTCAAAATTGGCAAGGTCACACCTCCATCAGAGTAATCTAAAGACTACACCCACAATTGGATAGGTCACATATCCATGGAAACAACCTAATCTGTTCTAGTTTGCTAGCTGCTAGAATGCAATATACCAGAAATGGAATGGCCTTTAAAAGGGGGGAATTTAATAAGTTGCTACTTTACAGTTCTAAGGCCGAGAAAATGTCCCAATTAAAACAAGTCTATAGAAATGTCCAGTCAGAGGTATCCAGGGAAAGATACCTTGATTCAAGAAGGCCAATGAAGTTCATGGTTTCTCTCTTAAGTGGAAGGGCACATGGTAAACACAGTCAGTTTCTCTCTCATCTGGAAAGGCACGTGGCAAACACAGCATCATCTGCTAGCTTTTTCTCCATGCTTCCTTTTTCATGAAACTCCCCAGGAGGCATTTTCCTTCTTCATCTCCAAAGGTCCCTGGCTGGTGGACTCTGCTTCTCGTGGCTATTTCATTCTGCTCTGCTCTCTCTGAATCTCCTTCTCCAAAATGTTTCCTCTTTTATAGGACTCCAGTAAACCAATCAAGACCCACCCAAATGGATGGATACATGTCATCACCTAATCCAGTTTAACAACCACTCTTGACTAAATCACATCATCCAGGGAGATAATCTGATTACAGTTTCAAACATACAGTATTGAATAGGGATTATTCTACCTTTATGAAATGGGATTTTGATTAAAACATGGCTTTTCTAGGGGCATACATCCTTTCAAACCAGCACATCACATATCCATGGAAACAACCTAATCAAAGGATCCTATCCTACAATAAGTCTGTCCTCACAAGAGTGGATTAGGATTAAAAGAACATAGTTTTTCTGGGGTACATAATAGTTTCAAACCAGCAAATAGAGGTGAAACTGTTCACCCCTATTTTTACTTCATGTGTGGATTGGCTATACACACTGCTGAATAATTTAGGACACCATTTACTGAGTGGTTGCAAGTTGTTTGATTGTACTTGTCTGCTAAGATCCAACCTGTTGTGTTTCCCCATAGGTGTTGGAAGGTGGGATGTAGAAATATAATCTTTGTTTCTTAAGTTAAGGTTGATTCAGGGTTAATATTAAAGCATGGAAATGGGTCACTTGAGAGTTTCCAATTTAAGTTTTTGACAACCTTCCTGAGGGAGTGATTGGAATTTGAAGAAAGCCATTCACAGGAAGGGCTGAAAATGAGTCAGGCAGGGTCTCGGATACGAGGGGTTGGATAACATATCCAACAGTGTAACTGTCCTCCAGTGGCTGCTGCCTGTCATAACTTGATTAATAAGTTGGTTTACCTTCTGCTTATGGGATCAGACCAAAAAGGTAAAGTTAATAAAATTATTAATGTGACAACCACGGTGGAAAATAATTTTATCCTCCCTAGCTGCATAGGAAATGGTTAAATCAGTCAGGTAATTTACAAAGGTTCATTGATATTTAAAATATATTTATATTTAAAAATGATAATAAGATAGGCAAATATATTCATCTAAGACCAAGGATCTATCACTGCAGACTACCCTTTTAAAGAGTAGTTTTAGATCAGTTATGGGCTCATGTGAGTATTTTAGAGATGTAAAGGTTTCTGTGGGATTCAGGAACCACTCAGTGTTCAGACGGTTTGGTCTTGCTTGTTCTTACTATTCATAGAGGCTCTCTCCTATCTGGGGCTCATAATTGATCAGCTGATAGGTGCTAGTTTTCTCAGGAATAGCAAATCCACAGTTTCATGCCTGTAACTTAACAGAAAAGTGAGTAGCCTAATAGGATTAGGATTAAAACATGGCTTTTCTAGGGTATATACATTATTTCAAACCAGCACACTTGGTGTCTCTATCAGGCTTCTTTCAGAGTTTATGCAAAAGTCCCCATTCTCTAGCCCTGCCCAAATCCATTATTGAATCTTAGGGCTTAAATGAGTCCAAGTCCATGCTAGGCATCAAAGCCAAGATATTAGTTTGGCTTTTGGGTTTTTACATCTCATTTAGCAGCTTGGTGAGGTAAATTATTTCCTTTCAGGCTATCATTTTCCTATTGCCCCCAGGCAAAGGACAATTGCTATTTCTTGTGGCAACATAATGGCTTCTAACAGGGCTAATATGATAGCTGCACTTTTCATTTATTTCTTCCCTAAGGTTGATGATCCTTCCTCTCTCTTTCCAAATCACTCCATGGGCATGGACTACTAAAAATGCATATTCTAAGTCTGTATAAATGGTGACTCTTTTTTTAATAAGGCTCTGGTGAGGGCTATAAGTTCTTCCTTTCAAGCGGATGTAGCTTGAAAAAGTACATTCATTCCTAGAACTTCCTGGAGAGTTATTATAGCTCTTCAGAATCCTTGGTCCATGAAGCTGCTCCCATTAGTGAATATCTCTAGCTCTGGATTCTCCAGGAGTTGATCTGTGAATTCAGGTAGGCTAGAATAGACTTCATCAATTATTTGTATACAGTTATAGATAGGTTCTTCTTGTGTATTGGGAAGTAGGATGGCTGGGTTTAAAGCGGAAACTGCCTTCAATTTAGCATTAAAATTATCTGCTAATGTGGCCTAGTACTTGCCTAGCCTCCCTGAAGTGAGCCAATATCACCCTTTTTGTTCAAGGAGGGGTATTACACAGTAAGGAGTGTATACTGTGGTTGGTTGTCCTAAAGTTTCTTGGATTCCCCAGCGGGTCCCAAGAGGCATACTAACCATCCTTGGGTCACTATATCTAATTGTTTAGAGAAGTAAGCAACAGGCCTTCTTGTGCTGCCTACATTTTTGTTAATACCTCAAGGTTTATTCCTTGCCACTCGTATACAAATTGAAAGATTTCCTTATGTCTGGGAGGCCAAGTGTTAGTGCTGTCAAAAGTTTCTCCTTAATAGTATGAAATGCCTCCTGGCATTCAGCAGTCCAATTTAAGGGTTGATTGTCTTTCCCTTTAAGGACTTCATATAGAGGTTTGGCTATACGTCCAGAGTTTGGAATCCAAACACAGCAAAATCTGGCCATTCCTAGGAACCCTCAGAGCTGCCGCCTAGTTGTTGGTACAACCACCCTAGCTAATGCATCTCTTCTTTCTAACAACAAGTTCCTTTGACCTTTCGACAGCTCAAATCCTAGATATTTCATTGTAGGTTGTGAGATTTGGGCTTTTTTCTTGGAAACCTTGTATCCTCAGTCTGCTAAGAAAGCTCAAAATTAGGATAGCATCCTTAATCTGAAGCTTCCTTGATGGTACTGGCAATCAGGATATTGTCAACATATTGTAGTAAAATTCCATCTGGGAGTTGAATTTGTCTTAAATCCCTAGCCAGCATTTATCCAAATAGAGTGGAGGTAATTTTTAACCCTATGGGAGCACAACCCAGCAATATTGTTACTTTACATTGGTTTTGGGATCCCCCCCCCCATTTACAAGCAAATAGATACACATGGATCCTAGAATAGGGAATGAGCTCTTGTAATTCTGTATAGCTTAATGTAATATGCTGATACATTCCAGAGTATGTTGGGTGGATAATAAAAAAGCATTTGCAAAGTCCCTTGAGAACTGAAGAAAAAAATATGAAGTGAATAAACTTCCTCACTTGGGAAATTCCTGATACTCTCTCAAGCATTAGGGACTCCCAAGTTAATAGGCCAAGGCCTCAGTCTTGAGGCTGGCTCTTATGGAATTCATTTCTGTAATGGGGACACTAAGCCTACCTATAATTATGCCTAAGAGTCCAGAGAAACTCTTTTGTTGTTCAAATGTGGTCTCTCTCTCTAAGCCCAACTCTGAAGATAAACTCATTACCCTCCCCCCTATGTGGGACATGAGTTCCAGGGGTATAAGTCTCCCTGGCTATGTGGAACATGACTCCCAGGAATGAGCCTGGCCCTGGCATCGTGAGATTGACAATACCTTCTTGACCAAAAGGGGGAAAAGAAATGTAATAAAATAAGGTTGCAGTGCCTAAGAGATTTCAAATTGATTAAGAGGCTATTCTGGAGGTTACTTTTATGCAAGCTTCAGCTAGATATTGCAGTTTGCCAAGGTATGCCAAGACCCAACTAACAATACTCCTGAAAACCCCCCAAAATACCTAGGGCTCTATCAGAGACTCTATAATAGTTTCACTCAGTTTATTTTTTAGAAATCTTAAACCTCCAGATTGTTCCTATGCCAGAGAAGCCCTGAAACCCAGAGATACAAGTTTCTCTAAGAACATAAACCAGTTGCATTCCCATACCCGATAACGTTGACACCCCTTCTCAACATGAAGAAGTTAGAATGATCATTGCCCAAATATCCCTAAAAGACTGAGAGAAGGATCAAATGAGAGGAAGGAGTTGTAACAGAGAAATAGGATTTAACAAATGAGTATGACTATTGAATCATTATTTGATATTTCTTTTTAGTCTCCAGTATATTAGATGAAGCTAGAAGGAAATACCTGAAATTGTGGAATTGTAACCCATACCCTACTTTGAAATTTGTTCTATTACTACTTGTTAAAATGTACTTTGAAAGCTATCATTTTTCTGCATATATGAAATATTTACAATAAAAATGTTTTTTTTTAGAAAAAGCAAATAGTTCTTGTGATTCTGGATGCAGAGGCAAAGAGTAAAAGGCATCTTTTAAATCCAATACTATGAGCCAGCAGAAATCCCCAGATAAGCTGGTAAGTAACTGTTTCGGTTTAGTAAACCTGACAAATAGCAATATATCACAAATGGACTCATTTTTAACAATGGGGATTCATTATCTAACAAATTTATAGTTCTAAGGCCATGAAAATGTCCCAATTAAGGCATCAAAAGGACAATAACGTCTCTGAAGACCAGTTGCTGGCAATCCAGACTCCTCTGTCACATGGTTAGGCACATTGCAACGTCTGCTGGTCCTTCTCTCCCAGGTATCATTGCTTCAGCTTCTGGCTTTTCTGTTTGTGGCTTTTTCTCTAAACTTCTGTGCTGGTTTGTTTATGTACCCCAGAAAATCCATGCTCTTCTAATCCATTCTTGTGGGGGGAGACCTTTTGATTAGGTTGTTTCCATGGAGATATGACCCCACACACGTGGGTCTTAATCACTTACTGGAGTCCTTTAAGAGAGAGACATTCTGGAGACAGCTCAGACAGAAACATCCTGGGACATCTAAGCAAGGACCCACAGAGCTAGAAAGACCCAGAACCTGGAGAAAATTGAGAGAAGCTAAGAAATGAAATCAAAGTTTGCCCCAGAGAATCAGAGGACCCACAGACATTTAGAGAGAGAAATGCCCCAGAGATGCTAAGAGAAGACCTGCAGGACACAAAAAGAATGCCACAGAACCACGAAGCAGAGAGTCCACCAGCCAGCAACTTTTGGAGATGAAGAAGGAAAATGCCTCCTGGGGAGCTGGAGAGGAAGCTAGGAGATAACGCTGTGTTCGCCATGTGCCCTTCCAGCTGAGAGAGAAACCCTGGTTATGTTCACCATGCGCCTTTCCAGATGAAAGAGAGACTCTGAACTTCATCTGCCTTCTTGAATCAAGGCTTCTTCACCTAGATGCCTTAGATTGGACATTTCTATAGACTTGCTTTAATTGGGACATTTTCTTGGCCTCAGAATTATAAACTTGTAACTTACTAAATTCCCTTTTTTAAAAGCCGTTCCATTTCTGGTATATTGCATTCCAGCAGCTAGCAAACTTGAACAAAGGGGATTTATTAGATTACAAATTTACAATTCTAAGGCCATGAAAATGTCCAAATTTAAGGAATCATCAAGATGATACCTGGACTCTGAAGAAAGGCTGCCAGCATCTGAAACACCTGTCAGTTGAGAAGGCATGTGGATGGCATCCGCTGGTTCATTGCTTTTACTCCAGATTGCAGTGGCTGTGTTGTTCTCTGCTCTCTCTGAATCTCCTGCTTTCTCTAAAATGTTTCCTCTTTTATAGGATTCTGTAAACTAATCAAGACCCACCCAGAATGGGTGGAGACACATTTCCACCTAATCCAGCTTAACAATCACTCTTGATTGAGTCACATTTCCAGGGAGATAATCTAATTGAAGTTTCAAGCATACAGTACTGAATAGGGATTAGAAGAAATGGCTGCCTTTACATAATGGGATTGGCATTAAAACATGGTTTTTCTAGGGTACATACATCCTTTCAAACCGGCTGTTCTAGTTTGCTAGCTGCTGGAATGCAACACACCAGAGACGGATTGGCTTTTAATAAAAGGGGATTTATTTTTTAGTTCTTCAGAGGAAAGGCTGCTAAGTTTCCACTGAGGTTCTTTCTTATGTGGAAGGCACAGGATGGTCTCTGCTGGTCTTCTCTCCAGGCCCCTGGGTTCCAACAACTTTCCCCGGGGTGACTTCTTTCTGCATCTCCAAAGGCCTGGGCTGAGCTGCAAGTGCTGAGATGAGGAATGCTGAGCTGCTTAGGCTGTGCTACGTTGCACTCTCTCATTTAAGCACCAGCCAATTAAGTCAAATGTCACTCATTGCAGCAGACACATCTCCTAGCCGACTGCAGATGTAATTAGCAACAGAAGAGGTTCACGTACCATTGGCTTATGTCCGCAGCAACAAAACCAGGTATGCTCACCTGGCCAAGTTGACAACTGAATCTAACTAACACACCGGCCTTGATAAAGGCCAATCCATTCCTGCTACATTGCATTTCAGCAGCTTTAGCAAACCAAAACAATTATCTGGGAATTCTTCTGTGAGTCTCTCTTAATTTCACCTCTCTTAGCTTCTATATATGTTTTACTCTCTTAGAAAGGACTCAGATAAGGGGCTTATTCAAGGTGGGTCACATCTTAATTAAAATAACCTATTCAGGAGGTTCACCTATAATAATCTTATACCCACAGGAATGGATCTAAAAAACATGCCTTTTCTGAGGTACATAACATCTTTAAACTACCACACTCAACCCCTCTAGACACCAAAAAGACATGCCTTTCCATACACAAAATACATTCATTACATCACAATATCACAAAAATCTTAAACCATTTCAGTAACAGTGCTAAGTATGTAGTCATCAAAATCAGCTACAGGTGTAGTCTGTACTAGGGCAAAATACCCCTCGAGCTGTGAATCTTAGAACAAGTTACTCACTTTCAATAGTCAAAAGAAGGACAGTCATAGAGAGAATGTTCCCATTGCCATGGAGAGAAATTGGAAGGAAGGGTGTCTTGGTTCCCAAGGAGTGCTGAAACCCTTCAAGGAATACTCCATTAGATTTTCAGGTCTAACAGTCATCTATAGAATGATATTTTAACCTCAGAGTTTGATAAAGTGGTAACTCTACCCTTTCCAAAGGCTTATGCAGCAGCCTTGCTCTCTGTGAACCCTGGTTTGAGGGCTCCACTATCTTCAAGCATTGGGGCAATGGCCTTGCTCTTGGCTCCACTCTCAAGAAGCAGCATCAGGGTAGTGGCCAAACTCTAGGCCTTATCTCCTCAAGCATCAGAGTGATTTCTGGACTCTGCTTTCTCCATAGCACATGTTCAACCCCCTCAGAACAGTATGGTAGTGACCAGACTACCCAATCTCTGAGGAATGTGCCCCATCCTCTCTGAAGCATGGGGTGGCAGCACTCTTCCTGAACAAGGGGGCAGAAGGCCCACCCTCTGTGGGCTCTGGAATAAACTCACCCTTTCCATGCACACGGGTATGTCCACTCTCCTGGCCTAAAGTGTCTGAGCACCAGACCTCAGCTTCCATGGTTGTGCCTATGAAATCATTTTTTCTTCAAGCTGTCCTTTTTCTATTGCTTTAAATCCAGGTTGGCAGTGGATCTGATAATACAGATTTCACCAAAAAAAATGTCAGTTTTGCATGCAGCACATAGATAACTGTACCTCCAATCATGACTTGCAATGAAATGGCTGACAGTTTCCAAGTTCAGTTAAATCCTCATGTGCTGCTTTGAAAGGATTATGTATCTTAGAACAGCCATGCTTTAATCCTCATCCATCTTGTGGAGGTAGCCATTTCTTTTAATCCCTATTCAGCATTGTAGGCTGGAAGTTTGATTAGATTATCTCCACAGAGATGAGACTCACCCAATTGTGGTATTAATCTTTGATTAGAGGGAGATGTGACTCTACCCATTCAGATAGGTCTTGATTCATTTACAGGAATATTTAAAAGAGGAAACATTTTGGAAAGGGCCAGGAGAACCACGAGAACCCATGCAGCCAGAGACCTTTGGAGATGAAGGAATACGCTCCTGGGGGAGCTTCATTAAACAAGAAACCTAGAGAGAAAGCTAACAGACATCATCACGTTCACTATGTGCCTCTCCAGTTGAGTGAGAAGCCTTGAACTTCATCAGCCTTTCTTGGGTGAAGGTTAACCCCTTGTTGGTGCCTTAATTTGGACATTTTCAAACACTTGCTTTAATTGGGACATTTTCATGGTCTTAGAACTATGAACTTACAACTTAATAAATTCCCCCTTTTGAAAGCCATTCTGTTTCTGGTATATCACATTCTGGCAGCTTGCAAACCAGAACACCTTACATGGGCACTATTCTCTGGGGAGTTGCTTTCCAGAAGCTCAGAATTTTCCAAACCATCAATTTTTAGTTTCTTTGGATCTAAGAGTTCAACTCTCAGTTTATCACTTTTCTCTTGTATTTTACTATGAACTGCAAGGAAAAGCCAGGCCATACTTTTCACATTTAGTTTGGAGATCTCCTTAGCTAAATATCCAAGCTTGTCACTTTCAAATTCTGCCTTTGATCTGACCTCAGGACTCAATTTTGCCAAATTCTCTGCCACTTTAAAACAAAGATTGCCTTTTTTCCAGTTTGCAATGGCACATTCTTCATTTCTGTCTAAAGCCTCAACTGAAGTACCTTTAGCATACATATTTCTAACAGTAAGTAGTCTCTTCAAAACAATCTAGGCCTTTTCTATCAAACTTCTCACAATTCTTCCAGAATCTTCCCCTTACCCACTTAAAAAGCCATTCTAGCATTTTTGGTATTTGCATTTCACAGCACCCACTTCTCAGTACCACAATCTGTTTTGGTTTCATAAGATTACCAGAACACAGTATACCAGAAATGGACAGGCTTTTAATAATGGGAATTCATTATCTTACTAATTTACAGTTCTAAGCTCATGAAACTATCCCAGTTAAGGCATCAACAGGACAACACCTTCTCTGAAGGCTGGCTGTTGACAGTCTGGGTTCCTCTGTTACATAGCCAGGCACATGGCAACATCTGTTGGTCCTTCCCGCCCAGGTTTTGTTGCTTCAGCTTCTGGATTCTCCATCTGTGACTTTTTCTCTAAACTTCTCTAGAGCTTTTTCTGTGAGCTTCTCTTAATTTTATCTCTTAGCTTCTGTATGTTTTTCATCCTCTTATAAAGGACTCCAGTAAGCAAATTAAGAGCCACCTTGAAAGAGGTGGGTCACATCTCAATTGAAATATTATAATCAAAAGGTCCTACCTCCAATAAATCTGCACCCACAAGAATGAGTTAATGGATTCATCATTGATGAATTAAATTACCTTTCCCAGGGTACATAATAGCTTCAAACTAGCACAGTAATATAAAAGGGTTTGGCACTACTGGGCAATTGTCTTCTCCTTTTTGATTAATTGCCCTCAAGTCTTGCATGAATCTGAGATCGGCAAGGTCAAATTAACTGATATCGGAGAAAAAGTTCTATTAAGGGCTTATGCTGGTTTGAAGAATGTATGTCCCCTAGAAAAGCCATGTTTTAATCTAAATCCCATTTCATAAAGGCAGAATAATCCCTATTCAATACTGTATGTTTGAAACTGTAATCAGATCATCTCCCTGGAGATGTGATTTAATCAAGAGTAGTTAAGCTGGATTAGGTGATGACATGTCTCCACCCATTTGGATGGGTCTTGATTGGTTTACTAGAGTCCTATAAAAGAGGAAACATTTTGGAGAATGAAGGAGATTCA
>PVIY010007830.1:0-80045 GCA_004026745.1 Myrmecophaga tridactyla | reverse complement strand
GGTAAACGCAGGTTCACCCCTCGGTCTCCGAAGCGCAGGCACGGCCGCGGGAGCGCACGCACGGCCGCGGGAGCGCAACGCACGGAGCCGGGCGGGACGTGGCAGCTGGATCCGAGCGCTGTGCACTCTCACCACTGCTGCAGCCGGTGCGGTTCTCCTGCAGGCAAGGAGATTCTGCAATCACCAGCCCCACGCTGCGCCAAGTCCCCATGTAGCCCCTTTCCAAGAGGAATAGAACAATTCGGTAAAAGAATGTGAGATAAAATAAGATTCTTCTTCCCTGTCACCCCTACATATCCTTAAAGTTATATGATTGCTTCCACCCAAGAAGTCAAGAGAACTTAATTTAGGAAGCATCTATTAACATCCAAAGTAACAAAGTGGCAGTGCTTTATATACTATGAAGCGAGGGATCCTGATTATTGTTACAATTGGCCGTCCCTTCACCTGATCCCACGCCCCATACAGCCCTCCTCTGTGTCCTAAAAGCCATTTTCTTTTTTGTCTGGAAAAAGCCATATACCCAGAACTTCACTACTCCTGTGACTCATTTCCCTCTTCAAAAACTCTCCCCCTCTTCATCATCCTCTCAAGGGACCCAGGGAAGGAGAGGCGGAGCCTGGAGCTCCGGTTAAAGTTCCGGTTGTTAAAAAGACCTAGCCTCCATGGCACAGGGACCACTCTGCGCCTGCGCTGTCCTCCCTTCTCCAGACCATGCTGTCACTACTTGACAAATTCCATAACCTTATAGGGCAGAAAGTTAGCTTAAAAAACAGGTTTCACATCCAGCTCCTTTTAAAGGCCTGCACAGGATGGAGCCTCTGAAATGTCCAGAGGCCTGGGGGACAGGAGGAGAAGAGAGGGTTCAGGGAAATGTGTGTCAGACCACTGCCCAAGCCCAGAGCTGCAAACTCTTTCTTCCCTGGAACTCTGTGACCTCTGGCTCCATGGGCAAGAGGGACAGCCGTTGTTTCTCACTTTAGCCTTTGTGCCCTCAGTCAAGACAGAGAGAAGACCTAGGAGAAGGAGGCTCAGGCCAGAGTGCCAGGCCATGCCCGCCCTCCCCTGCATGGCAGGTACCTACCCAGAAAGAAGACCCCAATGACCTTTGGGCTGTCACACCATCCCTGGCTTGAACCACTCCCCAGTGATTAAAATCAACCACTCTGTTCCCTCTTCCAGGTGCCCAGGAAGGCATCCTTTTGCCTTCTACTCTATTTCCATTCCTAGGGATGAATTTTCAACCCCAAAACTTCAAAGGTTTTGTGTATGGACAGCCCCACAGGGTCCTGTGGTGAGCTCCCCCAGGCATGGCCGTTTGCGTGTCCTGCTCAGCCCTGAGCTGGCAGCCTGCTGGGGTCTGGTCCCATCTCCAGGTTCTGGCTTGCTTACTATCTCATGGGAAGTCACACAGCAATGTTTGCTGGGCTCCAAACATCTATGTCTCTGTTATCTGAAGCAACTATTCTCCAACTACCTACACTCTCTCTGTCAGCTCTCCTCTGTGAGCTCTGAGCTCTCTCCAAAATGTTTCCCCTTTTAAAGGACTCCAGCAAACTAATAAAGACCCACCTGGAATGGGTGGAGTCACATCTCCATCAAATCGAAAGGTCACACCCACAATTGGACGTGTCACATCTCCATGAAGATAATCTAATCAAAAGTTTCTGCCCTACAGTATTGAGTTACAATTAAAAGAAACAGCTGACCCCTACAAGATTGAATCAGGATTAAAACATGGCTTTTCTGGGATACATAATACTTTCAAACCAGCACAGGGACCAGTTCCTGGGTTTCTCCCAATCCAGAGCCCTTTCAGGGAAGGCTTTTCACAGAGAAGGAATTCAAGGTGGGATTTAAAATATCTGTAGGATTTTGAGGACCTGAAGGCAGCCAGTCGATACTGTAGATTAATGTTTTGAAAATACAATGTGATAGTTCAATGTTTAATGACTAGTTCATATGTTCAGCTTAACTGCCCAAGATCACGGCATAAAATTCTTAAGGACAGAATCTGCCTCACATGTCTTCTCTGCCCACTAAAACATCTACCTCAGTCATGGACACATAGCAAGTTTCAAATAAACTTGATTAATTATTGCCCTGAATTTCACTGAGTAGGACTTGTATGCAACCGGTTGCTGGAATTTTGTGATTAGCCACAAAGTCTGTTTATTTGTTATGTAAAATAAATAATGTGAACACCACGGAAACATAGGCAGGCAAATTATGCCCTAAGCCCTACCCATTCCCAAATGGAAAAGCCAGCAAAAGAAAGGATAACGCATCTGAAATCCACAATCAAAGGGACAATGTTCTTCATTTTTAAAGCCCCATTGAGGAATTTTAGTCTAGAGTGGGTGTTATGGTTTGCTAAATCTGCCAAAATGCAATATAGCAGAAATGGGTTGGCTTTTTTGGGGGGGTGGGGTGTGGGATGGGGTGGCTTTTACAATGGGGATTTATTAAATTACAATTTACAGTTCTGAGACCATGAAAATGTCCAACTCAAGGCATCAACAGGACAATACCTGGAACCTAATGATAGGCTGCTGGCATCCAAGACACCTCTAGCACATGGCAAGGCACATGGCATACCTGCTGGCCCTTCTCTCCTGGGTGTCACTGCTTCCAGCTTCTGGCTTCAGTGGCTTCTTCTCTCACCTTCTGTGGGTGTGTCCTTGTCTCTCAGCTTCTCTGAGCTCTCTGGGCTTTTTCAGTGTGTCCTTTGTCCTCTTCTAAAGGACTCTAGTAAGGGGATTAAGACTCACCTTGAATGGGTGGGCCACATCCCAGTTGAAATAACCTAATCAAAAGGTCCCACCCACAATAGGTCTACACCCGAGGGAATGGATTAACTGAAGAACACACCTTTCCATAGTAAGTTCATACATAAAGCCTCCAAACCATCACAGTGGGCAGCATACTCAATCCCATCTGGTCAAAATCGGAGGACAGAGACCGCCAAATTTGAGTCTGGTAAACTGTATCTTGAAGAGTCTTTCTGCTTTTTGTGGTGTTCCTGTCATTAAGAGTGAGGAGTCTTTCCATGGAAACAAGGATATGCCCAGACGACCTAATCCCATCAGATTTCAGGCCTTCCCTGGAACACAATGTCTTTGGTCTCCTTACAAGGAATAAATTTTTAAAACACCCTACAAATAAATAGTAATAGCCTTCGTTGAGTATTTCACTATGTGCCTATAGTGATCTTAAGCATTGTGTGTCATGTCAGGTAAGCTTGCCAGCCAGGCCTCTGACACAGATGTGATTAGACCCAGTTTGCAGATCCAGGAACTGAGGCTTGAGAAGGTAGGTAATTTGCCCAGTTTGCCCCTGGGCAGTCTGTCTCCATGGCCGGTGTGTGCAACTGCTAAGCTCACTGCTCTCCACTGACTGTGACATAGAAGGAAGCCCGAAGGAAATTCAGAAGTGACCTTAAAGTTTAATCTCCTTTCTTTCTCTATAGCTTTCTTTTTCATGAGAATCCATACAGGAAATAGCAGGGATTAAAGAATTAAACCTGAGTCTACACCCCCCACCCAAGAACAGTTAAACTGATCAGATACCTTTAAACTTTCCATGCTCTTTGCAGGGAAAGGCCTAAGTAGTTATGGTCTAGATCAGTGGTTCTCAAAGTGTGGTCCCCAGACCAGTACTATCAGCCACATCTGGCGCTGATACAAAGGCACGCCTTCAGACCCTACCCCAGACCTACTGAATCTGAAACTCTAGGGGCAGAGCCCAGCAATCTGGATTTTTAAAGCCCTCCAGGTGATTCTGGCACTCACCAAACATTGAGAACACCTGGTTTAGTGGCTTTAAACAGACCTAGAAAGGAATTAGCACCAAAGCCAGTGACAGGAGGCTGAGGTTTCAAAGCCAGTCTTTTCTAGTTCATATTTAGAATCACAATATCCCTACCCTTGCAAGTTGAAAGAAAATTTGGAGGGTGTCAAACTCAAGCTACTCATTTCACACTTGGGAAAAGTAAAGAGGTAAAGAAAGTTGTTCCTTGTTGCATAGTGAGTTTGTGACAGGGTCTTACACCAGAAATCAGGCTTCATTGCTCCCAGTTCTAAGTCATCTCCTGCAATCCAACTTCCCTTCCAATTTCCCGATATAACCTCAACAACTGTGATTTCTCCTATGTCTGTACTTAGAGATTGTCTAAGAGTCAATGGGCGGAAAAAAATATTTCCATTCAAGAATCGACATCATTCTATTTTCAATCTTCAATGTGAATTTACAATTGTTCTAAAGAACCCAGAACTATGTCTCTTTATCTTTCTGGGAGAGAATCATCTCAGATTACTCTGATCACGGTGTGCCCAGCACCACCATTTGTCTGACTCTGCTGAGCCCTGAGAAGCCATCTTTCTAAAACTGTTCCTCTTCTTAGCCGAATCTCCTTTTTCCCACTCTCATAAAGAAAAACCAAATGGCCAAACAAAAATTTAGTCTAAGTTATTGACTTGTGGAAGTAGCTAGATAATTGGCATTCAAGGTAGCAGGTAGTTGTCCAAATATGTGAAATCCCATAAGTAGATTGTTTGCTGTGTGGTTTTTATTATACTTAATATTCTTATTTCTGTATTTCTTGCCAAATGTTTCATAAACCAGCCTGTTCAAAGGTAATCCCTCATTTAATGCCAAAGAAGCTCTGGTACACACATTGGGCACCTCCCCAGGCAGGTAGGAGATGATGTCTTGGCTCCTCCTTCAGTAAAGTCATTCAAAACTCTATCTTCACAGAAGCCACTAACTTTTCTTTTCATCCTACTCCAAATTTTCCTCATTTTAATAAAGCAAGTATGAATTTGCTATGATATCTTTAGGTGGAGTTCAGGGAATTAAAATGTAAAAAAAAGTCATGAATCCATGCTGTAGGAACTTGCAGTATAAAACTAATAGCAAGAATACGGACATCAATAGAAGAAATTGGTGTGTAAAACAAGAAGGCATTGTGCTGTTTTGCAAAGTAGACAGTAGCCTGGTTCCTATCAAAGCAAATCACTCTTGCTTTAGAAAAATAACCTGACTGAGCATCTTTCAGGATGAAAAGGTCAGTCATCCCCTAGACCTTGAACTGGAAGAAGCAAGGAGGAGGAATGAAACTACTCTGCTTGAGACGATTTGGAGTTTCATAGTCATTCATGCACAGCTGAAGACTCCTGGTGACATAGAAGATGGGTCTTGGAGATGGCAGGGGGGAAAGGGAGGCCCAAGTACATGGGGCACCAGCCAGAAATCCCCATTGCCCTGTGCTGTGATACTCGAGGGATAAAATGCAGCATGGGGCAAAGAGGGGTAATAAAAGAGAATGATCTCAAACGTTCTTTTACCAAAGCAAGGTTTACACTCTTGTTCTTGGGCCCAGGGTGTTTTGTTTGTTTGGATGTTCTTTTGAAATTTAATTCTCATGAATTCTCAGAGCAGGTAAGAACAGAGAAAAAATTCCTAGGAGCAGTTCGATTGATGTTATGATTAAAAACAATCTTATTCCTTCTGAAAGTCCTAAAATGATATGCCAGTGTAAAACGAGTGATTCTAAACCCTGTTTTTCCCAAGAAACCCTAAGGAACTTTTAAAAATACAAATTTCTGCACACTACCACACATGGACTTCCCTAGGCCAGGTCTGATGACACGAATATGTTTTATAGACATGCCACAAGAGATTCTCATGCTCATCCAGTGGTCTGTTTAACTAACTTGAAATATATATGCAAACTTTGGAAATAATTATTGAGGCACTGTGTCCAAAACAGTGGCAAATTCTGATATCCCCTGCCCAGTTGACTGTTTCCTTCTCTATCCAGGCTTCTCAAACAGTTTCCATCTATTGATTAATTCAGAGGAAGAAAAGTACTGTGGTGTAACCTCCACACGCTCTCCAAATTGTGGCTGAAAAAAGAAAAGAAAAATTATATCACCAGAATACAAGGAAAACTGCCCTTCATTTCAGTGAAGCACGAATGAAGGAGCCGGGTGAATTATTAACAGCCCACTTAGAAGACAAAACTCCACCTCATAAGGGGACCCTGCTGTGACCACCAGTGGTTCCATGTTCTCCCCAAGAACACTGCCCCAGAGACCAAGTCATGAATCAAATCTATCAATGTACCTTACCAAACACACAGGGAATGTCAGGGCAAATGCGCCATCCATGCCTGATGCCCATAAAGGGCCCTGTCTGCCCATTAGCCTGAGTCTGACTCATATCCCACATACTGGGTGGCTTGAGAATTGGGGTTTGAGAAGTGAGTCAACAGGCTCCAGATGTCCACATATTATTATCATTGTGAGATGGACACTCATGATTAGACCATCTGCTAAAGAGCTATGTTGACCAGTTGTTCATTGCAGTACATATGATCTAAATCACAATCATTTTTAGAAAGTGTATAAGCTGCCTATTAAAATGTCAACCTCCAAAGTCATAATAGATTTAAGACTTCCAGTGTCAAAGAGGTGCTCAGAAAATCTAACACAAAAACAAATGAAATGAAAAAAAAAATTTTTAATTACCCTAGGCGTCTTTGATTCAAGCACTGCTTCAATATGACACTGAAAAGAGTGAGATTTCCTTTCTTCAAAGAAGACAACAGTTGTCAGAAAGAGCAGGCAGAAGGGAAAAACAATCTCACCAGGTCACAAAATTATTGGGCAAATTAATTATATACCATTGTCAGTGAAAATTGATTAAATAGTCACAGTTTGATAAGCACAGTATGAGGAATTGTTCGCTTTTATTTCTTAGCCCCTCTGTGACTGGGCCTGAGGTCCTTAACTGTTTATGTCCTTCTACTACCAAAGAAATGCTCTTTAAATGCAACTCTGGCCACCTCCCTCTAGCTCAAAGCCCCTCATTGACTCTCCCTTGCCAACTAAATTCTTTACCCTGTTATGTAAACTTCCTTTGTAACTGAGCTCCACTTTGCTTCATTCACCCTACGTTCTAGCTTCCCTGAAATATTGTGTTGACTGCACAAACTCCATTTCCCCTTGACCCTTTGCTTATTCAGTTTCCTAAACCTAGAATCCCTCTTGACCCAGCCCTTACAAACTTTACCACTACTTTCTTCACTTCGTCTTTCTTTTCTCCCCACTCTTCCCACACGGTCTACACACTAAATATCCACATTGTTCTTTGTCTTTGCGTGGGATGATACATCTCTTTTCCAGTATATTATTTTTTTCCTGTTTTACTTGCTAGACAGTGACCTGCATGGGGCTGGCTCTGTCGACTGATCTTTGTGCCTCAGTGTTTTCTCCAATTCCTAGACCATAGTGGGTGTTCAATATACATTTTCAGCTAGAAAGAAGGGAAGAAGAAATGAAAGGAATAAGGGAAGAAAAGAAGGAAGCATGGTAAGATAGCATGAAGGGAGAAAAAGAAGGGGAAGGGAGAGGAAGGAATTCAGTTTGCCTTATTTGATTTGACTTTTGGTAATATGTTGAGATATGTGGGTATGTTGTTTTAGGAAAGTTTTGCACGTGTCTTGAATTTCCTACGTCTACTTTCTCACATCCTATTTACTCTTCATTCACTTGCATCTGAACTTTTCTCCTACCCCTCTATAAAATACACTTGCTAAGGTCATTCCCTAATTGTCAAATCTGGTACTACTACTTGCTCCATCTTACCTAACTAGCTTGCATCATTTAACACAGTCCTTACTCTTTTCTTGAAAAGTGTTACATTTGATTCCCATAATACCTTCTTTCTCATTTTTCCTTATAGCTTTCACTCTTGCACCCTTGTTCACTGCATTGCACCCATTTCCTCTGCCATCCTTTAAATATGGGTGATTTCAGCACTCTTCATCTTCTCTTTCTTCTTTTCAGGCTACACACTCTTTGGTTAAACGTACCCATTCCCAAGGTTTCTATATTTTGATGACTCCAATCTATACTGGCCTTCTCCACTCCTGAGCTCTGTCCAAAACTATGTGGCCAACCATGGACCAGACATCTCCACTCAGTAGCTACTTTTTCAGCCAACAAACTCGACATGTTTAAAACAGAACATTCTATGGTTCCCCAAAAGGCTTACTCTACTTCCTGTATTTTTATGGCAATCAATGATAATCCATCCCTAACCAGCCCACAAAGCTAGACACAAGAGACCATTTCTAAATTTTCTCTTCCCCCTTCCACTTACCACATCCAATCAGCCACTAACGTTACCTCATATTTTCCCAATCTCCGCAATACTTTTCTCCTTGGTGCAGAATATTATTACTTCATATCCAGGTTACCACAAAAGCTCCCCAAAGTTTTCCCTGTCTTTAATCTCTCACCTATGTCATCTACACTGCCAATAAAACTACCTTCCTGCTTTCACACCCTCACAATCCTTGAACAGTACACCGTTGTCTTCAGGATAAAACTGAAACTCTTTAGCATCTTGTATATAAGTCATTTATTCACTCCCTTCCCTACTTGTCCAAGCAGTGACCAATATCCATGGGGAGTCATACATAATCCACATCCAGGGAGTGGGGTGAGGAAGCCCTGCTTCTGTCAGAGCTCCTATGCCCAAAACCTGGCTGGGTTCTTATTGTCTCTTTGCTGAACACTTTTGGTTTTCTTGGTCTTTCTCAGATTGACTGCATGGAGGAATACAATGAAGGAAAATAAAGTGCTTTTAGTAAAGGGTCAAGGAGTTTTGATGAGATGAATACAGAGTATAAAAAGCAGATATTGCATTTTCTTACTAGACCATACACTTTGCCATAAAAAAGAACAAGACAAAAAAGGCCAATGAGATTTAAGCCCTCCAAAGGCTCTTCTTCTCTGCCAATCTTTCCCTCTCTCCCTATTCCCACCTCCTTTCCCTGACAACTCTTTTAAGTGACCCAACCTGATCTCTCTCTCAGGAAGCTTTATTACTCCCCAAAGGATGAACACATTTCAACTCTCAACCTCTCTTTTTGTGATCAAGGAATGGGACTTCAGCCCATTGTGAACAGAGACTCTTCTGCATGGACACAGCACCTCCAGGGAGGGCGGGATGGGCCCAGTCGATGGCGTGGACATGGGAACTTCCTACCCTTCTTTGGCATCTCCACCAATGGGAATTAGGGTTGAGTACCTCATCACTTACCTGGGGACAAGCTATGTAGCATAAACTACTTAGTGTCATATTGAGAAAGAATATTCTTCCTGTGAGTACAAATCTAAGACCACCCCTTCTTGTTTCTATTTCTTGGATTTTTGGTGCAAACATTTGAGTTCACTGTCTCCCCCAGCTCCTTTCCCCTCTTAAACAGTAACTCCTGATATGTTGTTCTAGGGAGCGTGCAACTTTTCCTGAGCCTGACCTAAGTTACAAGAGTCATATCATCAGCTGTAAATGTCTCTTTCTGAGCCACCTAACCCCAAATTGGTCCCCCGCAAAGTTCCCCTTTCAATTTCACATTAAACAGAGGGAAGGTTTTCATTCATCCTACTACAACTATACATTTTCAGAATCCAGCACTCCTCTGGTTCTCTAACCTCACATTGCACCACTCCATGCTGTAAGCCCTGTGAATCAGAATACTACATTACTTGCAGTTTTCCCAAAATATGGCCTGTTCTCTAATACATCTATACATGTTATTTTCAGTTCGGAGACTCTTCTACACTTTTATCACTGCCATTACTGCTCCTCTGTATCTCCGGGATTGATCTCCATCAATCCCCACTCCCCTGATATCTCACACTCATTAACTAAAATCTTGGAAACTTTCACAGATTGTATTCCTCTTTGGATTGGCTGAATATCACCTGAGTTGCTGTAACTGAACCCATTCCCTCATAGCCCTCACACACTGCATTGCCTGTGTGATTGCTTGTCTATCTTATCCATAGGACAGTAAATCTATTGATCCTGAGGATAATTTTTTGTGTTTCTTTGTAGCCCCAGGATTTTAGTGGGGTTCCCAATCCAGAGCATTACTCATCAACCTTTCCTGATGAACAATGATAGCTAGACAGGTAGATAAATATAGATAGCTAAATGGATAGATGAGAGAGTTACATGACGGGGATAATAGATAACTAATAGAGAGTGATAGAGAGACAGGTGATGATATAGGTGATAAATAGGCAGAAAAGGTCCATTAAAGAGACTTTCAATGGACACACTGAATTTTTTCACAGAGATTCTTATTGGAGAAGTTATAGGTTTACAGAAAACTCATGCAGAAAATCTAGTGTACCCACGTAATCCCCGTTTCATACATGCAGTTTCCCCTATTATTAACACTTTGCATTAATGTGGTAGCTTTGTTAAATTGATGAAAAATTATAATTATACTCTTAAACATGTCCATAGTTTATATTAGAGTTCAATTTGTTATGTAGTCCTATGATATTTTTTAAATTTTTTTAAATTTTTATTCTAGTATCATTTATACAGCCTAAAATTTCCCCTTTCAACCACATTCAAATACATAATTCAGTAGTGTTCATTATATTCACAGTGTTTGTGCTATCATTATCACCACCCACTACAAAAACATTTCCATCCCTGAAAGCACAAACCCTGTACCCATTAAGCATTAAATGCCCATTCCCTAACCCCATCCCAGTCCCTGGTAAATTGTATTCTTGTTTGTGACTCTATGAATTTGCTTATTCTAGTTAGGTTATATCACTGCAATCACACAATATTTTCCTTTTATTTCTGGCTTATTTCACTCCCCATGATGGCTTCAGAGTTCATTTGTGTGGTCACATGTATCAGAACTTCATTCCTTTTTAAGTCCGAACAATATTCCATTCTATGTCTGTACCACCTTTTGTTCATCCACTCATCAGCTGATGGGCACTTGGGTCGCTTTCATTTCTTGGTAAATGTAAATAATCCCATTATAAAAAAAACAGGGTACAAATACTGTTTGAGTTCTTGCTTTCAAGTCTTTTGGGTATATGTACAAGTGAGATTGATAGGGTAAATGGTAGATTTATACCTAATTTTCTGAGACACTACCAAACTGTTTTGCAGAGCAGTGGCATCATTTTACATTTCCACCAACAATAAATCAGTGTTTCTATTTATCCACAATACTCTCCAGTACTTGATATTTTCTGTGTTTTTAATAGTAGCTATTCCAGTGGGTAGGCAATGGTATCTCACTGTGGTTTTGATTTGCATTTATTTCCCTGATAGTTAATGATGTTGAGCATCTTTTCATTTGCTTTGTGGTCATTTATATATCTTCTTTGAAGAAATATCTATTCAACTTCTTTGCCCATTTTTTAATTGGTTTGTAATTCTATTTGTCATCTAGTTGTAGGAATTCTTTGTATATTCTTGGTATTAAACACTGATTGGATACATGGTTCCCAAATATTTTCTCCCTTTCAGTAGGTTGTCTTTTTTTTACTTTCATGATGAAGTCCTTTGATATGCAAATTTTTTTAGTTTTCATAAGGTCACATTTATCTCTTTTCCTTTTGTTGCTTGAGCTTTTGGTGTAAAGTATAAGTGAACTAACACAAGGCCCTTAAGGTGATTCTGTTTTCTTCTAGTATTTTATAGTTCTGGTTTTTATATTTTAAGTCTTTGATCCATGTTGAGTGATTTTAGGTGAGATTGTGGTCCACTTTCAATCTTTGCACATTAATATCCATAATTCCCAACATCATTTGTTGAAGAGACTATTCTCTTTCCAGTGAGTAGACTTGGCACCTTTATGAAAAAACATAGATGTGAGGGTTTATTTCTATACTCTTAGTTCAATTCCATTGGTCTATATCTCTGTCCTTTTTGCCAGGACCATTATGTTTGATTACTGTAGATTTGTAATAAATTTTGATACTGGGACATTGGAGTCCTCCAAATTTCTTTTTCTTCTCTGAGATGGTTTTAGCTATTCAGAGAACTTTTCTCTTTCAAGTATATTTGATGATTGACTTTTCTATTTCTGCAAAGGCTGTTGTAATTTTGAATGGGATTGCATTAACTTTTAAATTGCTTTGGGGAGATAGGATCATGACATCTGCAAATAGGGAATTTTTACTTCTTCCTTTCCAATTGGGATGACTTTTCTTTTTCTTGCCTAATTGTTGGATTAGAAATTCCAGTAAAATGCTGAATAACAGTGATAATGCTGGGCATCCTTGTCTTGTTCCTGATGTTAGCGGGAACACTTACAGTCCTTAAACATCGTGTATGATGTTAGAAGTGGGTTTTTCATATATGCTTTTTATGATGGTGAGGAAGTTTTATTCTAGTTTACTAAGGGTTTTTATCAAGAAGGCTTTCTGGATTTTTTTCAAATGCCTTTTCTGCATCAATTGAGATGTTCATGTGGTTTTTATCTTTCATTCTATTATTGGGGTGTATTACACTAATTTATTTTCTTATATGCAATCATCCTTGCATACTTGATAAAAATCTCACTTGGTCATGGTGTGGACTTCTTTCGGTGTGCTGTTGGATTCTGTTTGCTAGTACTTAGTTGAAGATTTTTGCGTCTATATTCATAAAGGATATTGGTCTGTAATTTTCTTTTCTTATGGTATTTTTATCTTGCTTTGGTATGAGAATGATATTAACCTCATAGAATAAGTTACTGAGCCTTCCCTCTCTTCAGTTTTTTGCAAGAGTTTGAGCAGGGTCATGCTAATTTTTCTTGGAATGTTTTGTAAAATTCACCAATGAAGCCATCTGGTCTTAGTGTTTTTTCTGTTGGGAGGTTTTTGATTACTAATTCCATCCCTTTACAAGTTACTGGTCTGTTGAAATCATCTGTTTCCTCAAATCAGTGTCGGTAGTTTTGTATGTTTCTAGAAATTTGTCCAATTTATTTAGGTTATCTAAATTTAGTTGTTCATGATATCCTCTTACAATCCTTTTTCTTTTCATGGGGTGAGTAATAATGTCTGCTCTTTTATTTTTATTTTAATTATTTATGTGTCTCCCTTTTATACTTTCTTAGTATAACTAAAGGTATTTTCAATTTTATTGATCTTTACGAAGAACCAACTTTTGGTTTCGTTGATTCTATCTATTGTGTTTTCATTCTCTATTTCTTTTATCTCTGCTCTATGTTTTTATTGCCTTCCTTTCTCTCATTTTGGGTTTAGTATGCTCTTCTTTTCCTAGGTCCTTTAGTCCAGAGGTTAGGTCTCCAGGCCACGGTGGCTCAGCAAGCAAGAATGCTTGCCTGCCATGCCAGAGAACCTGGGGTCATTTCCCAGTGTCTGCCCATGTGAAAAAAAAAAAAAAAAAAGAGGTTAGGTCTCCGATTTGAGATCTTTTTTCTTTTGCATTGAAAGCATTTAGAGCTATAAATTTCTCTTTCGGTGTTGCCTTTGCTACATCCCACATGTTTTGGTATTTTTTGTGCTTTCATTTTCATTTTCCCCAAGATAGTTCCTAACTGTCCTTAAGATTTCTTCTCTGATCCATCGGTTAAGAGTGCATTATTTAATTTCCACATATTTGTGAAATTTCCAGTTCTGCTTCTGTTATTGATTTCTAGCTTTAATCTGTTGGAGCTGCAGGAGATACACTGCATGATTCTAGTATTTTTTAATTTATTGGAACTTGTTTTGCAACTCAACATGTAATTTACACTGGAGAATGATCATGAGCTCTAGAAAGGAATGCGTGTTCTGCTGTTGTTAGATGAAGTGTGCTACAAAGATCTGTTAGGTCTAATTGTTTTTTTTTTTTTTTTGCATGGGCAGGCACCGGGCATTGAACCTGGGTCTTCAGCATGGCAGGTGAGAACTCTGCCTGCTGAGCCACCGTGGCCCACCCTTATTATTATTTTTTTGGTCTAATTGTTTCATAATATCATTCTAATCTTCCATTTTCTTAATTATCTTCTGTCTGGATGTTCTATCCATTATTGAAAATAGTGTATTTCAGTCTCTTAGTTTTAATATAGAACCATCTAATTCCCCCTTCAATTCTGTCAATATTTGCTTCATATGTTTTGGGTCTCTGCCATTAGGGGCATATATATTTATAATTGCTAATGTCTTTTTGTTGAATTTTTATTTATCAGTACATAGGGACCTTCTTTAACCCTCATAATGTTTTTGACTTAAAATCTATTTCAGTAGATATTAACAACCAACTCTCCTTTGGTTACTATTTCCATTCTATATGTATTTTTATGTCCTTTCACTTTCAACCACTTTTGTCTCTGAATATAAAGTTGAGTCCTTTGTAAAAAGTATACAGTTGTGTCATGATCTTTTGCCCATACTGCAAATATCTGCCTTTTGACTGGATAATTCAATCCATTTACATTTAAAGTAACTACTGATAATGCAGGACTTTCTTTTGGTATTTTGCTATGTGGCCTGTGTTAAGTCTTATGCTTTTTTTGTCTCTCAATTCTTTCATTAATGCCTACTTGATAAATATTATATTTTTGTATTATGCCAATTACAGTCACTTCTCATTTCTTTCTGTATATATTTTTCATATATTCTCTTTGTGGTTACCATGGGGCTTAAATTTAACACCTTAAATCTATAAAAATTGCATTTGTTGTTAGACCACCTTAACTTCAATAGCAGACACACATACTGCTCCTATTCCCTCCAACTTTTTGTTGTATTTGTTTCAAATTATGTATTTATCATTGTATAGATTTATCATTAAATCATATGAATTTTCATTTTAGAAACTGTAGAATGTGAGTTATATAATAAAAATTATAATACAATAGTACTGGCATTTATAATTACTCACATGGTCACTGTTTCAGTTTGCTAAGGCTGTTAGAATGCAGTATACCAGAAATGGATTGGGGATTTATAAATTATAAGTTACAATTCTAAGGCCATGAAAATGTCCAAATTAAGGCATCAACAAGAAGATAACTTCACTCAAGAAAGGTTGATCACATCTGGGGGCTCTCTGTCACATGGGTAGGCATATGGTGATGTTTGCTGGCCCTTTGATCCCAGGTTTCATTGCTTTCACCTCCTGGCTCCTGGGGCCTCCTTCTGGGCTTCTGCCTGTCTCCCAGTATCTGCTCTCTGGATCAGCTCTCCAAGCATCAATGCTTTCTCTAAAATATCTCCTTAAAGGACTCCAGTAGGTGGACTAAGACCCACCTTGAAGGGGTGGACATGCATCTCCACAGAAACCACCTAATCAAGGTCCCACCCATAATTGGATGGGTCACATCTCCACGGAAAACAACCTAATCAAAAGATCCTATCTATAATAAGCCTGCACTTACAAGATTGGATTGGAAGCCCATAGCTCTTCTGGGTATGTAACAGTTTCAAACCAGCACAGTTACCTTAACCAGAGGTCTTTATTTTGCTATGCTGCTTCAAATCACTGTCTCATATCCTTTCCTTTCAATCTTAAGCACTCCCTTTAGCATCACTTCTAGGGCTGATGTAGTGATAAATGAACTCCCTCGGCTTTTGTTTTTTCTGAGGGGTGTTTTAATCTCTCCCTCAATTTGAAAGGGAGTCTTACCAGATATAAAGTTCTGACTTGGCAATTGTTTTCTTTCAGCACTTTAAATATTCCATCCCACTTCCTCTTGCCTACATCGTTTCTGATCAAAAATCAGCATTTAATCTTATTAGGACTCCCTTTACAAAACTCATTGCTTTTTTCTTGCAGCTTTCATAATGTGCCCTTGGCCTTTGACAGTTTAAGTACTACATTTCTGGGCAGAGTTTCCTTTGCATTTATCCTATTTGGGGCTTATAGGGTTTCTTGGATGTGCATATTTATATCGTTCATTAAATTTGGGAAATTTTCTGCCATATTTCTTTGAATATTCTTTCTGCCCTTTTCTCTCTCTTTCCTTTCCTCCTTGGACTCCCACGATGCTTATACTGGTACGTTCGATGATGTCCCACTTTTCTTTTAGATTTTGTTCATTTTTCTTCATTCGTTTTTTCTTTCTGTTTCTCGGACTGGGTCATTTTAATTGCCTTATCTGTAAGTGTGTGTGTTTGTATGTGTGTGCATGTACCTGGAAAAGAAGTGGACAGAACACCTGGATGAAGTAGGCTTAAAAGCAAAGTATACGATGGATGAGAACTTATGTTGATAAAAGACCATCTTAACCAGCTAAGCTAATTGGTTTCTCGGATCAAAAAGCACAGTTGAATCCATTTGCTTAGTGCATTCATTGTTGGGCCTCTCCTAGGAGGCAGGTCTGTATTTTACCACTTTCCATCTCAGAAAGTATTCAACCAAGCCCCCTGCTCAAAATTCTGCAAGGAACATAGGTTTCTTTGAATCAAAAAGTAAAGATCAAAAAGGAGTAGCAGATTGACATCATGAGACATAAGTTCCAAGGATGAGCCTGGCCCTGGCATCATGGATTAACTGACCAAAAAGGGAAAAAGAAATAGAGTTTCAATGTCTAAGAGATTTCAATTCAAGTTGAGAGGTTATTCTGGAGGTTACTCGTATGCAAGTTTCAGCCAGATGTTACAAACTACACTACATGGCAAACCCCAACCAACAATATTCTAGGAACCCTGACGGCTCTCCTGTGCTCTATAAAGCTTTACTTATTAGATTTCATTTTCAGAGACATCAAGCCTCCAGATGTTCCAAAGCCAGAGAAGCTTTGAAATCCAGATATGCCAGGCTTTCCAAGAACAACAGCCAGTTTCATCGTATCATTCCTCTGCCCCTTAATGGCAATGCCCAATTTCACTTTCGAAGCAGTTAGAGAGTTATCCCCCAGATATCCCTCCCCATTTGGGGGCCTTGTCTCTTAAAACTCTTAACCAGCTTTATTCACAGAACCTTCCAAATGGTGATGAATCAGGGTGTCATGGCGAAAACATCAATACCAGCCGCTGCCCTGTGATGAAACATAGGGACAGCTCTATGCCTCCCACAAACCGGAAGCAGATACAGAAAACAGACCTTTGCCCTTCAGGCTTCCAAGAAAACTAGAAGGAAAAGGCTGGAATGTTAGGCAGACAGACCCCTCCCCCCATGATGTGACCAACCCCTAACAAATATTGTAAGAAGCTTCCCCCACACACGGTTTCCAGGAAACCCATGGAGCCCACCCCAGCCCACACCCTCGTGCCCTCCAGCAGCTGTAATCTTGCAATAAGCTCCCCATACAACATCCACCCTCCAGCAGTTGGAACCCTGTGTGACCACAGCAGCTTTTAAATTTCAAACCCACCAGTGAAAGGCTGCCAACCCGCAACTTAACCCCTGCTTTCCAAAACCAACCAATGTAAACCTGCCAACGTCCAACTCCCAAGCTAGACAATGAAAATCCACCTCCCTTTCCCTATTTCTGGCCAACCATCCTCTATAACCTGTACCCTTCCCCTGCTCGGTGCCGTTGCCATCTTAGGCTTTAGCCCACTTGTGCATAGCCTCCCAATAAAGGAAGGAAAAAAAGGAGTGGCAGAGAACTTTGAGTTTCATTTAGATTCTCTGACTCCTTTTCTTTGGACCCACTATCTAACTTCTTTAGGAAGTCTAGCTCAAAACTAACAAATACTTAAAGTACTTCACAGATATGTAAATAAAACATCAGAACAATTACATTGTGTCCATGTGCTGGAACTGAGCATAAATACCCAATATACTAGAACAGCATAAATACCCAATATACTAGAACTGAGCATAAATACCCAATATACTAGACTCTGGAACACTTTTTTTACACACACAGGTACAGCCAAACAGATTATCCCAATGTCTTGATGCATCTGTTTTAAACGGTAATACGTCTGAAGAGTAAATGCTACAAACTTAGAAACCCCATCTTTGAAAGTTTACTTAAATTTGTGCTCAGTTCCAGGACATGGATAGTTTTGTGAACTTTGAAGGATATATTTTTTATTTTTTATTTCGTTCAGTCAATGTTTGCAACTTCAATCAGAAAGTCTGAAACAAAAAGTTAAATAAAGTTAAAATAAAATATTTTTTTGAAAATTGAGCTAAGACTTTTGGAACACCACATATATCTTTGATACTTTAGTATTCTCTCTTAACTCTTTCTATTCCTTTCAATGCTATTCTGTATTCAATTGTATAGTATTACATTGTAATGCATTAGTTTTCCAAATGCTGGTATCACCCCATCAAATTGATTTCACAGCCCACTAATGAAAAGCACAATTTTAGACGACAAGAGAGGTATGATTGAGTGAAGGTAAAACTTGGCCATTGGTTCAAGACCTCAGCCATCCAGGGCTTGGTTAATACCACTTAAAGATAATCTTATTTTAAAGATAACACCTGAGCACCTGATGAGGGAAACCCATTAAAGCAATGGCTCTCTGACATCTGTGGGGCTCTTTGGTGAAGAAAACAATCCCTGTCACTCCCCCATAGAGGTGACAGTCCCTCACAGCTATGTGTGTTACTGCAGGAAATCATTTTAACAACGTTTGAATGCAATGCATTCTTGGGATACAATGGTTCTGTGATGTAATGGAACATTTTCTAAACCCAAAGAACATCTGAAAATATTTTACTTATTAACAGAAAATCTTGCCCCTCGTCCATGCCCTCTGTTTTCCATTTTCCACCCTTGGTAACAGAATAACAATCTTAATGAAAAATACTCAGAGTGGAAATGTCAGGCTTTAAACAGCAGTCACCAAGTTTAAAAGTCTAGAACAAGGAAGAAATACATCCTCTGTGATGTATTCTTTGGCAAAAGATGCCTTTTTTTTTTCATTACATTTATAACAACCATCCCCAGCATATACCATATGGCTTCTAATATTTTACCCTTACTTAATTATTTCCAACTTTTAGCTCTTGTTGCATGTGCTTTACCTTTCACGTGCTGTAAACTACAACTATTTCAGGAGCTCTACATACTAACTCCTGTATGATTCACTGTTTATTAGCACATTTTCAGTTGAAAGTAAGCAGAAAATTAAATAATAAATGTTTAAACATTAAGAATACTGTCATTATCTCAAAGAGCAGTGATAAATATCTCAGGATTAGTTAACTCAGTGACATCATGAGCTCATTGAAGATACAGATGTTTCCATTTTTCTACTCTGCCATCCTCAGTATACACTCTTTCATCATCGTGGAAATCCAGAGCCTGGGATTTCCCTCCATATGAAGAGTAAATCGCTTTGCGTATATGACCAGGACAGAAGTCAAAGGTCAACGGCCCACCTAATGGAGGAAAGAATGTACAGATGGCATTATAAACCACTTATCCTCTAAAACATTAAACCTCCTCTCCCCTGGTCACTGTTGATAGCAAATCTCCAAACCCAGTGCCATAAGACCTTGCTGAAACCCTGTTTTCATACTCTATGGAATGTCCTTGTCCTACACCCTTATGAGCTGCTTCTTACACTCCCACCTTTGTGGAGCAGTACCATTTTCCAGACGACGGCCTCTGGAGACCCTCTCCTGTTCGTAAGTCTTAGTAAAATTCAGGTGTGACTCTGTGCCTAGCATGTTCTTTGTTCTTGGGGCTGCACCAACCTGAGCCCTTCAAGAGCTAGATGGAACAATTGGCACGTCAGCCAGGAGACTGAAGAGCTGCTGGCCATAGCGGGCATGAGTCCAGGAAAGGGAAAATCCATAGGGGAAATCCCAAATTGGATTATGTAGTCTATGTGGGGAGGGATGGCGGCTGCCCTCCTGGGTGAGTGGGGAATGCCATGAGAGTATGGAGATGCCCTGAAAACTCAGGCAAGGTTGCTAAGTCTTTTGCAACAGATAGCAGGACAACTAAATTGTAGCAAAAAGAAAAAAAGAACACCAAGTAGCAGCAGCCATAGCCTGGCGCCTGTTGGGAGGCTTATGTATGCCCACAGAGGCAGAACAAGTAGCTAAAGCAACAGCCCGCCATCTAGAGGAAGAATCAAAATTAGAGAAGGACACATGATTCACTCAAACAGACATGAGAGATGCCTTAACCGAGGGCTTGTGCTGCGTGGATAATCAATTAGAAACATTGGCCTGTATATATGCTCGAGCATTAAACTCATTACCCTGAGTTTTTGGAGAATAGTAACTGCTCTGGGATGGGACCTGAAAGCATGGGACCCCATCGACTCCTCCTCAGAAGAGAAAGGGAGAAGGAATGGATGGTGGAGGAGGATGAAGACCCCTAACAGATGCGCCCCATCATACAACAGAAATGGAAGGTGTCACATGATCGACCCCCTGGAGTTCAGCCACTCCAACCTCCTGCACAGAAATTACATGTTACTATGAGAGAGTATTCCACTGCTGAATTACGAGATTTAGGGCAGCAGTGAAGACAAAAAACTAGGGAGTCCCTCCTCAATTAACCTCTGAGGTTATAGGACACTGGAGCAGAGGAGGGAGTGGTTTCGGGAGTGGAGATGAGTAAACTGGTGTCTATTACAACCCACCATTTGCTATGACAATGCTTGTATGCTTCTTCAGTTGATGCAAAAAACTGCCTCCTTCTTGTTAGGACTGATTGATGCATATAAGGCTGTATGGCCTAGTGAAAGGGATATACCGCACAATACTGGAAAAATTTAGTGGAGTTACAAGATGTTTTAAGGGAGCTGGAAATGAAACACATTTATGCTCTGGCTTTTGTAGATCCTGACACTGAAGCTTTTACTGCAGGAATGAAAGGCATGGCATTGCATAGGGCCCCCCAACCATTACTATCGGTCTCTGATGTCTGTCTTATGTCTGCCAGTAAGACAGCCTGTTTCCCTTGCTGCTCAGGCTACAGCCAACCTCACAGAGTCAAAATATCTCTGGAAAAACTGGGCAGGAGGAAGGGAGATGGGAAAGGCTCCCTGAAGGCATGGATCATGTATCCTGCAAGGACCCTAATCGTGTATCCTGCAAGCAGATGTGGGCAAATCTCACTGCTGCAGACACAGAAGTAGAGGCGATAGATAGGCAACCTGATGCAGTCCAGGTAAACCATGGAGCAAACTGCCTAAAGACCAAAGATTTACTTGAGGGAACCCCCAAGCTTCCAAAGGAGAAAGGAAGTCAGGAAAGGAACTACTGTGCAAGAAACCAGAGCCCAAGCCCGGGGCCCTCCACTCCCCCAGAAGAGCCATGGAAAGCCCCTTTCCCTGTCCCATAGTGGGGAGTTCTAGATCCCTGGGTGTGAACGATGGCTGGGGAACCCAGCGATCAGCCCCCACATGTAGAATTAACCATCTACTAGTCCTTACTAACCAGCAAAAAGTGTTAGCACTGGTAGATACAAGCACCTTAATCTATGGGAATGTAGCCCAATTCTACAGGCCAGTACTGGCTATAGGGAGCTTTGGGGGGAAGGGGGTGGAATGATCCAGACAAAGCAAATCAGCTTAACTTTACAAGTTGGGAGGTTGTCCCCCCACTCCCCCAATGTATATGGTATATACTTCCCTTATTCTGGAATGCATTTTAGGAATTGATCCTCTACAGAACACCACACTGCAGACCACTATGGGGAATCTGCCTCTGGTGTAGAGTAATTAAGGCAGTTCTGAAAGAACAAGCTAAATGGTCCCCTGTTAAAGTACCCCTGCCTCAAAGAGCCTTGGCTACAAAACAATATAAACTTGAGGAAGGGCACCAAGAAATCTCAACCACTATCAAAGAGTTGGAGCAGGTGGATTAGTAATGCTCACCCATAGCCCTTGCAGTAGTTCTGTACAGACAGTATGAAAGCCTAATGGAATGTGATGTATGACAGTAGATTATTGGGAGTTAAACAAAGTAACAACACCATTATGTGCCACAGTCCCTAACATCGCTGGTTTTTTATAAGAGATTAGTACCCAATGGAGCCAATACCATTTTATATTGGATCTTGCTAATGCTTTCTTTAGTATCTCCCTAGAAAAATCAAGCCAGCCTGTATTTGTCTTCACTTGGGGAGGCCAATAATGGACTTCTACTTCGCTTCCCCAAGGCTATGTTTGCAGCCCAACCATCTGCCACGGTCTTGTGGAAAAGAATTTGGCAAAGTGGAAAAGTCCCACAAGCGTGACTTTAACTCACTATACTGATGATATCACGTTAAGCAGGAGCCCTCTGCCAGAGCTAAAAATCCTCAAGCTCATCATCGTCTCACCTTGAGAGTCAGGGATGGGCGGTCAATCAGGACAACCTGCAAGGCGCTGGCTGTTCTATCAAATTCTTGGGCTTTGCATGGTCAGGTAAGACAAAACCTATACCTTCTGCTGTAATTGATAAGGTGCAGTGTCTCCCCAGGCCACAAATGCCACAACAACTAATGACTTTCTTGGGGTTGTTGGATATTGGAGACCTTTTGTTCCTTGCTTAGCCCAGATGTTAAGATCTTTGTATATTTTGATTAGAAAAAGTGATTCCTGGGAATGGGATGCATCACAACAGACTGCTTTTAAAGAAAGCAGAAAGGGCAACAGCACAGGCACAGGTGGGCATGGGTCCAGACCTGCCCTGTGAAATGAATGTAACCAGCACTGATATTGGCTTTGAGTGGGTCTGTGGCAGAGGCAACATTATAAATGAATGTCCTTTGGCTTTTGGTCACAAGTATGGAAAGGGGAAAAACTGAGACACGGTCCCCTGGAAAAGCAATTGTTTGCTGCATATGATGCCTTATTGCAAGTGAAGGAGCTAATGCAAAGATGCCCGGTGACCTTGAAAACGGCCATCCCTATTCAGGGGTGGATAAGCCACACGGCTTCTAAGCCATGATCTGGCATTGCCCAACTGAGCACACTGAATAAAGGACAGCCTACATGCCACAGTACAGCTTATTCAATACCAGCCCCTTGAGTCGTAAATGCATGAGATTCTTGGACCAGTGTCCTAAATAGAAGATTCAACAGCTAATGTTGCTGCACCTGAAATAGCTATTGAAATGCCCACAATAGGAAGTATGTGTACCATTCCAGAGTCTGCATGGTCTATTGATGGATACGCTAGCAGGCAGACTCCCACGTGGACAGCTGTGGCAGAAAACCCATTACTGACACTAAATGGTGGGAGATTGGTGCTATGCAAAGCAGCCAATGGGCTGAGCTGAGAGCAGTATGGATGGTTATGTGCAAGAACCAGGAGATGCACTAACTATCTGTACCCTTGGTTAGAATACTCAGTTGCTGGGGAATAAGAGTAACCCATAATATTGTAATAAGACCCCAATTTATACAGAAAATGCCTGTCAAAATTTATTGCCAATCCGGGGCTTCCTATTCCCATGGGAACCTTATGTTTGACTATATGGGCCCTTGTTATGTCCAGATTAACAATGGTAGAAGACTCTCAAGATTTGCAGGGGGAGAATATCTGGTATTGAAAACCCCCCCATAATATTCGTCTGCCTGGCATCTTATTATCAACCAATGGAGCTCCTGTTTGTGTATTATCAGATCAGCAGAAATCACCTCTTATTATTCCCCATAAACATCCTTCTATTCTCCCATAGAGCCCTAACAAAGACATTCTTACAGTGGGCTTCAGCTGTAACTCACACTCACAATTGAACCCAATGATGGGTTTGCATGAATTTGCCATCTTCTGGCACTACCGGCCTCCCTTGAACTGTGACTCCTGCAAATTGTACTGCATGGAATATCTTACTGGGCTGGCAGAATTCAGTGCATCAGAAAGTCTGGAAAGAATCTTGTGATTTAAGACTGAAATCCAGCTACCATCCTATAATGAGACCAGGGCTTACATCTTCTCCCTTGTATGGGAGCAGGTGAGCAAGCCCCTACCTGTACTGGGTACGCTGTATATATAATGCTGTAAGATGGTTGATGGCAGAAGCTGCCACAGTAGACCACGTGGTCCCTGTCTGTATGGAACAATTTGACGGAATTCATTATATGGGGTGGCTTCTCCCCACACTGTCTAATTTTACTGCTAAGCTACAAAACAATTGTCTTCTCTACTGGCAAAATATCTCCAACCTACTTGGGGCATATCCTTCCCTCAAGGGATGGCTATGGACCTCTGGGCAACATGGTTGGCCCTATTTACCCTATAACTGGAGAGGACTATGTCTCCACGACCTTGTATGACTCTTTATCCCATACTCCTAATAATTAGGAAATGGTTAAAGCTAAATAAAGAATAAAATGCATTTCCTAAAAAAATAAAAAAGGAACTCCCTGGTGGTATTATCCTTTAGCCATTCTCACACCAAATGGAATTACAATAGTTACTGAAAAAGATGTGGCAGCTTTAACCAATTGCACTGCCCAAGCACTTAATGATTCCAAAATAGCTCTATCCTTGCTAAATGAAGAAACCACAAAGCTTAGAAACATAGTTTTAAAAAACAGAATGGTCTTATATATCCTCACTGCAGGGCAAGGCAGCACCTGTGCCTTAATCAATATGCAGGCTGCATATACGTTCCTGATCATTTGCACAATGCTCACAAGTCTTAAATCACATGCAAGAGCACAAGCATAATATGGATCAATTATCAGCAAACTCCCTGTCTAAATGGTTTAATTCCCTTTCTCGGCCATGGTGGCATCTCTTTATAGAGTTGTTATCTCTGAGGGGGGCACCCCTAGTGTTCTGTTCTCTTTTGTACTATGTTGTGGAAAATGGACACAATATCTGTCCTGTGGTCATAGGGGTAGATTGTGGAGACCCAGGGCCTGGGCTCCTGTCCATACTGAAATTAAGTTGCTGCAGGTAGCGCTGACATGACCAGGACAGAAGTTAACCATCAACAGACCTCCTAAGGAGTCTGTTGCCAATTACTGTTTATAAGAATGGGAGGGTATGCAAAGGGATCAATACAAAGCCATTCCCTAGACTGCAAAACCAATTACAGCAACAGCTTCCTGATGCTGGGTCAAGAGGGCAGCCAGCAATTTTTTTTTTTTTTTTTTTTTTGCATGGGCAGGCATCCGGAATCCAACCCGGGTCTCCAGCATGGCAGGCGAGAACTCTGCCTGCTGAGCCACCATAGTCCACCCCAGTCACTGATTTTTGACTAACAATGCAGATATCCCCATTTCTGTTTCTATCTTTATTTCGCATGTAAGCACACTGGCAATGGGGAGATGTCTCCAGACCCCTGATATTACATCTCCAATCCATCCTGCAACTAATAATCAGTTTTCCATCAAAAGCACTTCCATCACGAGATCCAATCAGCACAGATACTGAAAATTTACCCTGCAAAAGACTCCAGTGAGAATGAAGTGGTAGGGTGGGAAAGGATAGAAATCATCTTTAAGCTGTTTTGTGCCAAACTTGTACCTCATTTTGGCTCATATCTCTGAATTTAAATTTAGGGCTTAACTGCATTTTCTCATATTGGATTTCATCAGTTCTTTATTTTCCTCACATTTTGACCTCTGAAAACAGTACACATTTTACAATCAATGGAACGTCATGGTTAAATTGGTCCTTGTTTTTCTTTTCTTAGTGCTACATAATGGCCTTGCAATCGTAGATTTCATGAAACATACTATTATCTATTGCTGTTCTATGTGCTGGTCTTGTAGCTGAGAACAGGAACCATCCATAATCCCACTTTATGCTCCTTATACCTGCCAAATCCTGACATACAGTAGGTACATAAAGCATATAATCAAAGTATAAATAAGACTATGGGTTTCTTGAAGGCATAGCACATGTCATATCAGGTATTAATTTTCCTTTAGTGTCTATTCTAGAAAAGAACTAAAATAGAACAGAAGTGGGTAAGACAAAACTCCTTATTGAAGACAACCTCAAAAAGAGGTACCACGTACCTGGGTGGTTCAGTGGTAGAATGCTTGCCTTACATGTGGGAGAACGTGTTAGATTCCCTGACCACGCACCCCCCCCCAAAAAAAAATAGGTACCAAAAAGTTCTAGGCAATCCATTCATTTACTTGTTCATTCAACAAACAATTACTGGCTGCTTACTAAATGCCCAGCACTGAGAGGCTGGAAAAAATATAACCTTCCCTATGTAAAAGCACTAACTTGTATAAATTATAGGCATGACATCAGCCCACCTGATAAGTTCAAAGACCTGCTCTGCTTCCCTGCTGATGTCCTTGGAATATCACTTGGATTGATTATAGACAATGCACTTAATCCTTGGATGATGAGAACTTATGTTCTTCCTAGCACGAACAAAACAATCTGAATTTACTGTCATTTACTGGTCACCAGGATCCTTGTGTGCTCTTTGACCCTTCTAAGGGTTTGTGTGACCTTCTCGCAAACCTTCAACAGAGAAGAACTCTTCTGTGGTCAAGATTCCATAATGTCTCCCCCTGCTAGGGCCCACTGTCGGGTTCACAGCTGCTGTGTTCCCTAGGAAAGGCTATGCTCTTTTAATCCACTCCTGTGGGTGCAGGCCTGTTGTAGGTGGGATTTTTTTTATTAGGTTATTTCAATCAAGATGTGATTGAAATATCACATTGAAATATCAAACTGAAATTGAAAACCACCATTTTCAAGAACGGTCTTAATTCACTTACTGGAATCTTTTATAAGAAGATAAAACACATTCAGAAGAAGAGAGATGAAATTAAGAGAAACCCAGAAAAAGCCACAGAATTGCTGAGAGAGGAAGCCATTGAAGCCAGAGACAGAAAGCAATGAGACCAGGAAGAAAAGGACAAGCAGATGCTGGCCATCTGCTTCCCCATGAGATATCCTAGATTCCTGCAGCCTATCTGCAGGGTCCAGGTATCATTCTAGTGATGCCTTGAGTTGGACATTTTCATGCCTAAGAACTATAAATTATAAGCTCATAAATCCCCACTGTAAAAGCCAACCCATTTCTGGTGTATTACCTTTTGTCAGCTTTACCAAACCAGAACAAAACAAACTCTGACAAGACTTTCCAGCATGACTTTGTCATCTTGCTTCCTTTGCTCATTAGTGACATGTCTCAATCATTCAGCTGCTTAGAGTGAAGCTAAAGCTTACAATTATAGAATTTAAGGACAAAGTAGAACTTAGTAGCAATCTCTGTCTTTTTTCTTGGCTAGACTTACAATTGGGAGAATGAAAACATTTCGTTAGAGCAGAGAGGTCAGAGCTGATGTACAACTGGGCAGGGCTGATACCAGAAAATCCTTCCCAAAAGTTTATAACTGCTTTGCTTGGAAATTCAAAGAGGCAAAATTACTGTTGGGAAAAATATTACTCCTGCCAGGCTCACAGGTTTGTTTTCTTTTCCACATCAAGGTAATGTACATGCAGAGAAAACATATACATTATCTGAGGATGAAAATCCAACCACTTTTTAAAAATTTTTAAAAATTAAGTAAATGAATTATTTTATGTCTAATATTGTACTGTTGAACTTCTTTTCACAAAATATGAAAAGTTGTGTTTTTGTGGAATTGCAAGTCAAATTATATATCAAATGCTTCTAAAAAATTTTTCTGCATAAAACTAAGACCCCTTTTAATATGTGAGCTGCCAGCCCCTCATTCACCTGGTATATGAGTTGGATTAATTTACCCAATGTTTTCAAACACACACTGAGGTCTTTGAATCAAATAACAAGCTACAGGTGAAAGCGCAGGGAACCACGAGCTTCATCGAAGTGTCAACCTTCATGTCCTGAGCATGTGTCACAGATCGGGTACCCTGGCAAACAGACTCTAGGGTGACATTATTACTCTGATGATTTCTGTGCCAGTTTGAAAGGATGTATGTACCCTAGAAAAGCCATGTCTTAATCCTAATCCCATTTTGTAAAGGCAGCCATTTCTTCCAATCCCTATTCAGTACTGTATGTTTGAAGCTGTAATTAGATCATCTCCCATCAAGAATGTTTGCTAAACTGGATTAGGTGGAGACATGTCTCCACCCATTCACATGGGTCTGGATTACTTTACTTGAATCCTATAAAAGAGGAAATATTTTAGAGAATAAGAGAGATTCTGAGAGAGCAGAATGACACAGCCACAAGACGCACAGAGTCCACCAGCCAGCGACCTTTGGAGATGAAGAAGGAAAACGCCTCCCGGGGAGCTTTGTGAAAGGAAGCCAGAAGAGAAAGCCAGCAGATGACGCCGTGTTCACTATGTGCCCTTCCAGCCAAGAGAGAAGTCCTGACACTGTTCACCATGTGCCTTCTCACTTGAGAGAGAAACCCTGAGCTTCATACCTTTTTGAACCAAGGTATCTTTCCCTGGACGCCTTTGATTGGACATTTCTATAGACTTGTTTTAATTAGGACATTTTCCTGGCTTTAGAACTGTAAACTGGCAACTAATTAAATTCCCCTTTTTAAAAGCCATTCTGTTTCTGGTATGTTGCATTCTGGTAGCTAGCAAACTAGAACAATTTCCTTTACAAAAAAGGAATAAAAATAGCAAGCATTTATTGGGACAGGTACTGTGCTAAGCACTTAGTCCTCATTCTATAATTTAATCCACATTAGGAATCTTATGAAGAATCCCTTTTTCCATTAAGAAAAGTGAGCATATCAAAAGTTTGTCCAGAGTCAGCTAGCAAATTCATCAGTTCATG
Source organism: Myrmecophaga tridactyla (assembly GCA_004026745.1). Lineage (NCBI taxonomy): Eukaryota > Metazoa > Chordata > Mammalia > Pilosa > Myrmecophagidae > Myrmecophaga > Myrmecophaga tridactyla. Next base: position 51,656 of record PVIY010007830.1, on the reverse strand, counting down.
AGATAAAATAGTATAAAATTTTGGGTGGGCCATGGTGGCTCAGCAGGCAGAGTTCTCACCTGCCATGCAAGAGAACCAGGTTCAATTCCCAGGGCCTGTCCATGCAAAAAGAAAAGTATAAAGGCTTTAAAAGCCTAGTTTTCAATCTTACAAAAACTGGCAGCGATACCCAGTTCTGCAACTCACTAGCTGTTTGACTAATATCACTTCCAATGGTGAAAGACTGGATGCTTAATTTTAAGTTCAGAAGTTAGGCAAATTTATGTGTTCTTACCAGTGGTATCAAGCATTGTACTAGAGATCCTAAACTGTAATAAGGCAAGAAGAAAGAAAAGATGTAAATATTGGAAAGAAGAAACAAAACACTCTTTATTTGCAGATAACATTATTGTCTAGTTAGAAAAACCCAACTAATCTATAAGAAACAGACTGCGCTCAAATATTGGCTGATTGTCTTAGTTCCAGAATTGACTGAGATTCCTGGGAGTACTCAGTATTGTCTCAGTTATTATAAAGCACATAAAAAGCACTGGACCAGGCTCTAGAAAAATAAAAAGATAAGACAACCCTTGACCTGAATAAAATATCAATGTTAATTAGAAGAACATAAGAAAGGACAGGAAAAATTCATAACACTTTGAGAGTGAGGTTATGTATGGTATGTTCTCCCACAAATTTTTTTAGAGAGGAGGATGAGTTGATATAGTGGGCACGATATTAGCTGATTTGTGTAGATGTACCTTAACAGGTTGGAGAAGTTACATTCTATTTCTAGATTTTCACGAATTGATGTTTACTTTTGTCAAATGCTTTTCCACATCTGTTGAGATGATCATTTGGTTCTTCTTATCTAATATGTTGATATAGTGTATTGATTTATAGAGTTATGAATTTTGAACAAACTTTACATTCCCAGATAAATCTCACTTCGTCATGTTATATTATCCTTTTTATACATTTCTAGATTTAACTTGTTATCATTATATTAAGGATTTCTTCAGCTATGTTTTCTTATAATATTTTTGTCTTGCTTTCAAGGCAGAAAAATATGGATCTCATGAAATCAACAGGGAAATATTATTCCTCTTCAATTTTCTGGAAGAATTTGTGAAGAATTTTTATTATTTCCTTCTTAATTGTTTGATAGAATTCATCATTGAAGCTATCTGGGCCTGGTGGTTTCTTTATGAGAAATATTAAATACAAGTTCAATTTCTTTAACAGGTACAGGGCAACTCAGGTTACCTATTACTTCTTGACTGCACTTTGGTAATTTGTGTCTTTGAAGAAACTCATCCATTTCTTCTAAGTTATAGAATTTGTGGGTATAGGATTGTTCATAGTATTTCCTTAGTGTCCTTTTGATATCTATGGGATTAATAGCGATATCTCCTCTTTCATTCCTGATTCTGGTAGTTTATGTCTTCAATTTTTTCCCTGATACTTAGAGGTTTATCTTTTTTTTTTTAATCTTCTCACAAAACCAGGTGTTTACTTTATTGATGTTCTCTATTCTTTTCTGTTTTCAATTTCATTAATTTTTACTCTTCTCTTTAATTTTTCCTTTCTTCTGCTTATTTTGCTTTTCTTTTCCTAGTGTCTTAAGATGAAGGCTTAGAAAATTTATTTGATACCTTTTTCTTTGGTTCTCTCATATTTACCTAGGCACTGTGTTAAGTGTATCCCACAAATTTTGATCTGTCACATTTTCATTTTAAAATATATTCTAATGAAATGTTCCAAGAAATGATCATGATGATGAATATGCAACTATGTGATGATATTGTGAATTACTGATTGCATATGTAGAACAGAATGATCAAAATAGGAATGTTTGCATTTATTTGGTGTTTTTTGGTATTTAAAAAAAATTTTTTTAAATGGAAAAAATATATATTCTAATGTTCCTTGAAATTTCTTCTTTACTCAATAGATTATTTAGATGTGTAAACATTTGGCTTCTAAATATTTGGGAATTGTATAGATATCTTTTTGTTAGTGATTTCTACTTTGAGTCCATTGATGTCAGAGAATATTCTTTGTATGTTTCCAATTCTTTCAAAATTGTTAAGATTTGTTTTATGGCCTAGAAAATTATTAATTATGGTAATTTTCTCATTTTAGCTTAAAATAATATATATTCAGGATTTTATTTTGGGGGTTGAGTGAAGTGTTCTATAAAGGTCAATTAGATTAACTTGGTTGATAGTATTGTTAACGATTTCTATATCCATTACAATGTGCTATCTACTCCTACCAATTTCTGAGAGAGGTGTGTTGGGAATAGGTCTAAATCATCTCTTGGTTCTAGTACTTTCTCCCTTCTTGCATTTTAAATGTCTGCTGCTAGATACATACACATTTATGATCATTGTGTCTTCTTGATGAATTGACCTCTTTAGCATGATGAGATATCCCTCTTTATTCCTGCTAATATATCTTGTTTGGAAGCCTACTTTGGTATCAATATAGTTATGTCATTTTTTGTTGCTGTTTAGTGTTTGCATGCTAAATCTCTTTCTAACACATATATTCCAACTTCAATAAGCTCACTGATAAAACATCTCATTAACCCTTAAGCTAGTCAGATCCAGAATATTCTTAGGCACAAATAATATCACATAACCATTCATTCATGCTCAGACATTATAGAGAATCAATTTTGTATAAAAGTAAAAGAATATGTCAGGGTCCAATGAGAAAAGACAAATGAGAGTGTCTATCCTTCAGGAATTCAGTCTGAGGGCCACAGCCTGGTCTGCTATGGGAAGCCAGAAATGGAATAAGGATGCATGCACGTGGGCAAAGGGAGTGCAATGGTAGTAAGTAGACTTTTGCATGCTGATGGGACACCACCCCAACTCTTGTGGAACAAAAACTATCCAGCCCACAGCTCTATTTTCCTCTAACCTGGCAGACCCCTCATCCTATACAGGCTTCATTAACCAACTCACTTCAGGCATGCCTCATCCACAATGAATTAAAGAGAAGCTGAAATAGTTCACCTACTTGCTGGTATCATTATATAGTAATACATCATTTACATTACTTATTTGATGATTTGGCAGTAAAGTGAAATGAAAGCAACTTTGAACGGAGTCTGAGTCATTATTCACGCCAATCTTCAGAGGCAGCCCGCTTCTTTCATGTGGAGTTGGTCAGGCAGAGAAAGATGTGTCCATACACACAAATACACACAGAATCCTTGGAGCTCTTCATTTCTCCACCCTTGTTACATCAGGGCCCCAAAGATTAGGTGTTTTCATTTGCTAATGCTGTCAGAATTTAATATACAAGAATGGAATGACTTTTATAAAGGGGATTTATTAAGTTACTAGTTTACAGTTCTAAGGTCTTAAAAATGTCCAAATTAAGGCATCCAGAAATAGATACTTTGAAGAAAGGCCAAATGGCATCCAGGATTTCTCTTCCAGCTGGGAATGCACATGCCTGGTGTCTGGTCCTTTTCCCAGTTCCATTGCTGCCTTTCCAAGCATCTTTGATCCTTCACTTAGTTTCCCTGTATCCACTTTTTCCAGGTTCTGGCTTGCTTAGTATCTCATGGGAAGGCACATGGCGACGTCTCATGGGCTCTCCAAATGTTTGAGCTTTCTTCAAAATGTTTCCCCTTTTAAAGGACTCCAGTAAACTAATTAAGACACACCTTGAATGGGAGGAGTCACATCTCCATCTAATCAAAAGGTCACACTCATAATTGCATGTGTCATATCTCCATGGAAATAACCTAATTAAAAGGTCCTACCGTACAATATTAAATCAGGATTAAAATAACATGGCTTCCCCCATAAGATTGGATTATGATTAAAAGACAATGGCCTTTCTGGGATGTAACAGTTTTAAACCAGCACACTAGGTGTGGGACTATCTCTCCCTTAGTTGAAGGCCCTCTACAGACACAGACTTCTGACTACTGTACCCACTAAAGAAGTGAGAACTACCCTGAGCTCAGTGTTGGATGAGCTAAATCTGAACTCTTGAAAAAAATGAACTCTGATGCATCTTGACTTCTATTACCACTGCTTTCCTAACAAGCCAGATGGCACTTCAAGAAAGCCAGATATGCATAAATTAAGAATAAGAGGAAGCACATTCATTAGTCATGTGCTAAAGAGTATAATGTCTCTGCTGCAACAAATCACTGAATCTCAGAAACAGAAACAGAGACCCAATTTTCATCCTCTTGTCAAACATGTTTCTCACCCTGATGTATGTATATATAGATTTATGTATGTACATAAGGATGTTAGTAAGATAGGTAGATAGGTAGATAGACAGATAAGAATCCTCCCAAAACATAAATACTGTTCTCTTGACAATAATTCATTCCCCTAAAGTAATTTCCCTAAACCTAATTATTAACAGCTTAAAACTTACATAACGTGTTCTTTTTTTTCAAATTCTCTTTAGAGACCCTCCTGAAAGCTGTCCTCTGTGACCCCAGGTCATGGAATATAACCCAGCCTAATCTTCTGTGGTCTTTCCATCCCCTCTTTAGGATTCTGAACTGTGGCTGTGACCTCTGTGTGGATTGAGATCAGTAATCTGGACAAATGGAAGTTGTAAATAGTGCTGCTTTTCAGTCTAGTCAAATAAGAATTTATCACCTATGAGCCCAGCACCATGCTAATTGTTATTTTGAGAGGAAATGGGAGAAAGAATTAAATGAGTACTTGCTAGAAATATCAGATAAGGTTCCTCCAGTTGAACATGCAGATAGTAGGAAAAACTCTGGGTTTTGTGAAAAGACCCTCGCACACCCAAATATCAGTTAGGGAAAGATCACTCCTTCCTCCACCCAGAGTGCTCAGGAACAGTAACAGTCATGCCCTTGGGCTATATGAACTTCTTCAGCAGTGTTTGTCAAAGTGTGGTCTCTGGAACCCAGGCACAAAAATTAATTAAGGATCATGGTAAATGCTGATTCTAAGGCTTTACCTCAGACCTAGTATATTAAGATTTCTGGAGTATGAGGCTTTCTAGAGGAGCTTTTATGTTCATTATAGTTTATAAACACAGCACTGGAGATTCAAGTGAAAGACTCTCAATATCATGCATGTACTTCTTCTCTTTCCTTTAAAGAGAGATGCTGAAGCCATTGAAACTGGTACCAGTCCAATCTTTTCCTCTTCGCTCCTACCACTACAGATACATCCTTTCCCAGGTTCAGAGCTTATTCTGGCCATAGCCAGTTCAGGAGTACTATCTTGGACTTCAGTCTCATTCCCTGGACCTGAAAATTAGTGGCCCAGCTGGGATGTGTGACCTGTCCCAAGTCAAGCAATCTGGTGTGGGAAGCACTGGGACCTGAGTCCTTGGCCATCTTACAGTCCCCTGGGTCTCGCCTACCATGTCCATTGCATTGGACATGAAAATGATTTCTCCCCAGGCTTCTCCTACTCTTTCTAGTATCCAATATAAATTCTAACACTAAGATTTCTTGGCTGCTTAGGATGTTTCAAAAACTTTATTAAGCACTAAGGCACAAAAATAAATAAGACCATGTCTTTTCTACCCAGAAATTCACATAAACAAATAATTGCAATATGGTATGATAACTGAGAGGAAGGTACAGAGGTGATATCAAGAAGAAAATGTTCAACTCTGCCTAGAGAAGTCAAGAAAAACTTCCAAGTTATTTCAGTAGGGCCCTTTAGAATTAGTAAAAGTTTAGATGAACAAAGCAGAGAGTGCTCCAGGCATAAGGGTTCCTGAGAGTCCTGGAACATGCTGACACACTCGGGCCAGCAAGTCTGGCATGGCTGAAAGGTTGGACTTTTTGAGATGAGAGAGTGGAGAAGAGACTTCCTTAAAGCTGAATATAGCTCACCCTAATGCCATTCTACTGACCGCCTTCTCCTCTAATTCCAAGCATCATTTTCTGCTTGCATCCTTCTGGACTAAACCAGACTTCCAGAAGCACCTTCTGGTACTGTTACGGTCCACCTGGATTCTTTCCCCAGAGCCCATCTTTGAAGGCTGAGCTACACCTGATAAGCACATTTATACTTCTGTCCTAATTTTCTTGCCCACCTTGCCTTCCATTCCTACCAGTTACATTTTGTTTAGCTTCCTGCAGTTCTCCAAACAGTGCTAACCCAATCTTGACTTATAACAATTAGGAATCACCTCCGTCTTATCAGTCTAGGCAGAATACAGTTGAGGCTGCGTGTGTGATGCTCCTTCTTGCTGCTCACAGGCATTTCTTCTATATGAAATATAAGATGTCATCGCTTCTCAGATCTAACTGTATTTCCCAGCAAGTCACTGACCTTCCCTGTAGCCTGCAGCAAGGCTTCGGTGCCTTCTTAGAAAATTCTCTTCTTCGGTTTTAACATCCGGTTTCTGTTCATGCTACACAACTCCCCAAGCAATCTACACTGAAGCCATCCTATAAGCTCAAATTGCAGGGAGTGCTTCTTCTTTTATCCTGGCAATATTGTTGGCTTCAAAGCCCCAGCTGCATATTCATTTCTGCCTTAGCCCAAGAGGCTTCCTGATGATTCATAACGATTGTGTAGTCAGACCTGTCTCACAGTCAAGTTCCTATTAACTTTGAGCATAAAGGCACAGTTATGAGCATAAATCTACTGATGTGAATAAATTAATACGTCAAATTTTATCTGGTTTCCCACCAAAGGCAACCTGTCAAGCAATATAGCTTTATTCTAAAAGTTTTAATCAAGATAATACCTTAATGATGCATCTTTTAAATTATAAGCTCCTTGAGGGCAGAAAGACAATATAACATTTGTCATTGCATCCTTAGCTCATGGCTTACTTTCTGGCATATTCTGATGTACAAATGATATTACAGAGTTTAAGTAAATTGAAGCAGACTTTAAACTTTCCAAATCACAGAGGTAAGAAGTTCCACTTTGGGTAATGGCAAACTGAGTGATTTGAACTACCCATTCTTCTGAAACAACTATAGACAACATTTTAAAGATATTTGTTTGAAAGCATGTGAATTACAAATGCAGTATGAAATTATGGGAACGATATCTGGGAAAGGAAGGAAGACCAGAGAGCTAAGCCCTGCATTGTGTCCACTTTTACCCTGAGGTAAATCCACTTATGAAAGTACAGTTGAAAATCCCAAAAGATTTTTGGGGGGCAAATAGTAGAGCTCACAGCCTGACAAGGAGGAGGATCTCTGATAAACCTGCCAAGATTTGGGTTGAGACTGACAGGACTTCACCCAAGAGAAAAATGGTGACCCAGACATAGAGATGAACTTTATGGAAGATATTAGCACACAAGAAGTTTATTTGGGAGATTTCTCAGATCTATGCCCATGAGTGAAGGGACAGGAGCAGAACTGGGGAGAAGGAGAAGTTAGGCTATGATATAACCTCAGTAAAAGTCTTTGTCACTCCCACAGAAGGCGCTGAAGCTGAGGTAACCCTACATATCTTTTCCAACTTGGGGGAAGGCAACCAGGTCTTTACACGCCTACATTAACCACTCGAATAATAGATGAAAGCTGCCCTTAAGAAGAAGGTGTAGCCTTGGTCAAAATGCCCCTCTTTGGCTTAGGACAACTCCTCTCTGGAGAGGGCTGACAGCTGAGGGTTGATTGCGAGCATCAGTTTTACCAGCTTGGGAAATAAGTCCTTCAGTCCTCCATGGAGATTTGGATAGAGTAGCACAGCAACCACCACAGGTACAGAACCCAACTTAGAATCATCTCAGCTCCTGATTGCATTAAGGTGATTGTGCAATCTAGTGCCTCTCAATCATTTGCCTGTCAGAGAAAAATGTGAATCCTCCCCAGAGGACAATAACAGTGTCAAGAGACTAAAATTTTTCTCATACAATGACTGCACGCAATCAATAAATCCTAGGAGAGAAGTCCACATGACTGAAAATGAAGGGAAACAGAAATAAATAAAAACAAATCCACAGGGGATCCAGATAAAAGTAGAATCAAACAGGAACCTTCAAATAACTGCGTAAATATGTTCAAGAAATGAAAAAACAAGGATTTTAGCATAAAACTGAGAAGAAAACTGAACCAAATGAAAATTCTAGAACTGAAAAAATAACTGTGATGATGAGTTAACAGCAATTTAGACATAACTGGATAAAGAATCAGGGGACCAAGAAATTAAAATATTCAGACTAAAGCATGGAAAGGAACAAAAAGATGGAAAATATAGACAGTGGAGAAAGAGGCACATGGAATACTAGGAAAAATATAATATATGCATAATTAGAATATTAAAGGGCAAAGAATGCAATAAAGTAATATTTGATGAGATAATGGTTGAGAATTTACCAAAATTGATGAAGTTCCTCAAACATAAATTCAATACGCACAATGAACACCAAACATTGTGAAAACAAAAAAACCTACATAAGGCTCATAATAGTAAAAGTACTGAATTACAAAGACAGAATAATCTTAAAAGCAGCCAAGGAAAATGTATACTGCCTTCAGAGGAACAGCAACAAGATTGGTAGCTGACTTCTGATAGAAACTATGAAAGCCAAAAAACAATATAAGAATATCTTCAAAGTGCTGAAAGAAAATAAGTACAACTGGAATTCTATATCCATCAAAAATATCCTCCAAATAAGAAGGTGAAAGAAAGACATTCACAGACAAAAACTGAAAGAATAAATTACCAGCAGAATTTCTCTATAGGAAATACAAAAAGGGTTCTTCGGGAAGAAGGGAAATATTCCTAGCCAGAAGCTTGGAGATACAGAAAATAATAAAGAATAATGAAAATGGAAATTAGGTATGTTGATCTAAATAAATATTGGCTGTATAAATTATAGCGAAAAAGTCTGTGAGGTTTAAAATATAAAAAGAGTATTAAAATACATGATAACAAGAGCTTATAAATTTGGGGAAGAGGCATAAATGGAACCAAAATGTTCTAGGGACCTGGCATTGTTCAGGAAGTAGCAAAATTACTTATTTATACTGAACCTTCATAAGTAAAGGATACATATTAAAAATGTATGAGTAACCAGCTAGTTATTTCCCAGAGGACAAGGACAGAACCACTCCATATGTGTTAATTTTATGAAAGAAAGTAGTTAACAGGAACTTCCTAGATTCATGAAAATGAAATCAAATATCCGGAGTTTGGAAACACAGAAGGCAAGCCAAGTGCCTTATAGGCAAAGAATGAATATTTTGTTTCTCGGTCGATGATATGTCTCTAACTTTATAATTTAAATCTCTATACACTTAGAAAGCACATAGAGTTTCCAAATTTCCTCATTTAGTGTATTCCATTACATAAAAGAGATTAGAGTATGCAGGAAGTGACGTTAGTTGAGTAAGGAACCATTTCTTTTTCTTTCCAGAGGAAATAAACACCATAGTCCGTATTTTAAATCAGAAGAAACAACCTGTCTTAAAGAAAATAAAGTTACTTGGAAATCAAGGATCACTCTGTTTCTATCCCTTCTCACATGATTTCTCCCCACCCCTCTCTCGTATTGGTAGAACCAATCCTCAGATACCACATTTCTCTAATTCTACTCCTACTTTGTCTCATCACTTGCAGCTCTCACGTGCCGTATATATACAGATTTTGCAGCCTTAAGCTACCTTACCTTCTCCAAAAACCCAAAATCAAATTTATTACTATTTATTAAGGAAAAGTTAGAAACTTTCATTAAAGGAAAAAAAATGAAAGCAGAAAACAGACCAGCTAGGAGAAACATTCATATTCCACCTTCTGTTCAAGCCGCTATCCATTCTTCTGCATCCGTCTTTGCTACCAACATTTTTTAGCATATGCTTTCATTATATTAAAGTTTTTAAAAATTAAAATTGCTTTTTATTTCTTCTTAATTACAAAAACTGAGACACATGTATTATAAAATGTTTGATCCATGCAAATCATTGAAGATTAATAAAATGCAGTTCATGCACTGCGCCTCCATCAAGAGTTGGTACTCATTTTTCTGGACAGCTCTCTCCCCATGTGCACATCCTATGACATAGGTCTATAATTTTATCTCCCTAACATCTTCAATTTGATGTCCCAATCCAACCAGCTCAATCTGAGTTTTATCTAATCTTTCAAAGGTAAAATTATACCCTTCTTGGTATAACTTTCCCAGCCTCCACCCTCCCAGCAATCCTCCCTCACCACCCCAACGTACCATTTTGGAACCAGGCCTTGTTCCCCTATCCCTCAGAGAAAACATTTGATCCTCAGTCCTTATGACTGTTCTATAAACAACTTCTTCCAATATCACCGAAAAGGCCTATGAAATAGCTTTGGAATGGGCCACTGAGAAACCCCTGTTAAGTTGCACTGAATACCAGAATATCTAGACATTGAGAGCCCCCTCATGATTAGGGAAGGCCTCTGTATCATCTAAACATGCATCAGCAAATAGAGAACTACCTCTTCTAGGGTTTATAGGAGCTCAGAGTTCAAGCCATAGGGTGGATAATCACCCACTTAATATCTAGCTCACAGGTACTCACATAGACAACATTATTCAAAGAGGTGCCAACATGGGCGAAGAACCCATCTGAAACTGGGTGGCATGTGACAGGGTGATAGGCTGCTCGGTGTATGACCCTGTAAATGTTTCATTTTAACTTCGGGTTGAGTGAGCTGGTTTCTGTATTTATGATTATATATTAGAAAATGTGGTTGCTATTTTAATTCTTAGTTGGAATAAAGCTGGTTGGAACTCTACAAGCCAGGCAACTCACTGCTATCCCAAATACAGAACACCATATATACACTAGTACTCTGCATGCAATGAAAATTCAAGTTTGCTGAATAATGGATACAGATCATTCCTATTTGAAACTGACCGAACACATTTCTCCTGAAAGTTTTCTATTTTTTTTTTAGTATCATATTACAGAATTCTCAGAATCACCTGGAAAGGAAAGGAAAGCATAAGGAGATTTCTTGCAACTCACAGTTATTTTGAGACTGAGCAGGAATTCTAACTCCAGGGCTCTCTATCACCACACTTACTACAATTATTTCTAATCGACAGAAAATAAAGAAGAGCACATTCGCTATTGGACTTTACATTTCAGATACACTTAAGATCTCATATTCAAGAATTTTTACTTGATGGAGTCAAATGAGAATAATCTTATACAAAATGAATAAATAAACTGTCTTCAGGGAAAAAATGACAGAATTAAAGATGTCATTACCCGGGGAATGGTAAAGCAGCTTGCGGATGATGGTGGCCCCGTGCTGCGGTGCTCAAGGACGTCATCGGGACACGGACTCTCCCACCTCCTGCACCCCATGTGCATCCTAATGGTTACAGGTATGCTGAGCCTCTCCTTGATCCAATGTATGCTTGTGAGTGTGTCTAACACAAACGCACACCCACCACAGCTTCCTGACGCAGATTCTGGTTTTTTTAAATCTGCAATTGTAAGAAAAATTCCCAAGCTCACCTAGGATTTTTACCCTCCTCTGCGTCTTTTTAAGAAAATACTTTTACTTAAAGGAATGTCCACCTTAAAGGAAAGTCCTCCTCTGAAAGAAAAAGAAGCCTCTTGCAATGTTTGTGCTGGGGTGTCTATAACCAAAGATTAACCAATACAAAACTGCAGATGAGGGCACTTGGCCTGAGGTTTCCTTTGGGGACAAAAATATTTAAAGCAAAAATGTTTCAAATTGAAAAAAAAAAAAAAGAAGAGACTTCTATTTTAATGAAAAACTTCTACCCTCATAAAAACAACCTCCAGGGGCTTTGTTGAAAACTGTTAAGATAAAATATATTCCACGTCTTACTCTTCACAGAAAGGTTTATTATGTTCTTTCCCATTAACTTTCTCCTCAGGGTATTTCTGATGTCTGAAAAACATATTATAGCCATTTCCTGCTGAATGGCTTTGCAGTGCTGTCACTGAATTAAATTAAAGAAACGACTGGAACTGTGAGCAAGCACTGGAGGCCTTAAATGAGGGCCCATTAAATAACAGATAAGAAGGCAAATATAAATACCTTCCAGAGTCCATTCTAGGGCAGGCGCAGAGCGTGGCCGACGGAGGAGCCAGGGTCTCCACGAGAACTTCTCCTCTGAGGGAACTCCTCACCCTGCCCACCGAATCCTAAATCCGCCATTCCCCTGCCAGGTATCACCGTGTCCTTCATTCTCACCCATCCTTTCTCAATCAGTCAAGTGTCTCCCTTTCTTTCTTCAGCAATCCTGAAGATCACTGCTCTCTCGAAAGCAAGTGCTCCAGGCAAGGGCCACAGCAGAGCCCATCAGACGACGAACACATAGTGCTGTAGTTTGCACATGTCCTTCACTTCCCAGTGCAGCTGAGGGACAGTGGTCTGTGGCATGGCTGAGAAAATCAAGGCAGGACTATAGTTCTGTCTTCTTTCCACCCAAATGGCTGTCCTACCTGGTATGGCCTCAACTACACGTCCTAAGGGTCAGTTCTTCCAAGCTGCCTGACAACTCCTACTCAGGAAAAGCCTGAGTCAAAAAGAGTGTCCCTGTAATAGGGGATGAAAACCAGGTTGTTTGATAGACCATAATTTAAAAAGTTAAAAATATATAATGACATATAAAAGTATTACAATCATACTTAAGAACACAGAAAAATTGGAAAGAAAAAATTATCAATATAATCTCGCATTCTAGCAAAGCCATTGTTATTATCTAAGACTTTCTTCCTATGACTATGATTCCTTTCCTTAATTATATACAGAATGCCTCCATAGAGTGATGGTAAAGGAAATTATAATGCAGATAACCAATTTCCTGATGGTAGAAGTCGAAGTTTGCTTTCCCAGCCAACCTGAAGCAATGCAGACATGCAAAGTGGATTCTGCCAATCTGCTTGACAGAAACTATTCTATCCATTTATATGTATACAGCATGAACAATATGTTCTCATGTGATATTTTATCAGAAACATACTTCCATATTGCCACATGGTGTATCGGTATGGTTCTTAGTTGCAAAAAAAAACAGAACAAACACTATACTATTAAAAGCAGGAAAGCAATCTACTTAAGGAAATTAGAGAGCTAACAGCTCTCTGGGAGAGCAAAAAAAAAGTCAGGCTTGGAAAAGACCTCTGCTACAGCCTCATAATATATATCTTTCTTTCATGCCCCAACACCCTCGACATCAAAAAGGACGCCAGGTGGTTCCTCCATCCTCAGTCACTCTATGATGAATCAAAGTTTTTTTGGGGTATGTCTAATTGGCCAAACTCATGCCATATGCCTGCAGCCTCACTGCAGGGAGGCCAAATAAGGAACTTTGGCTTCAAGCCCTGGGGAGATTCAGTATCTCTATTATATTACCATATCTTTACTGGGGGATGTTAAGGTTTTTTGAATCATTACAAAAACTATAGTGAAAATATTTTTAAAGTAATAGACAAAATAATATTCATTTTCCATTTAAATTATGTTCTCATGCCACCTGCCAAGTTCACAAATGAGACATGAAGGATTAGATGAATCCTGCTTGGAATGAGAGCCCATTGAGGCGCTTTGAGTCTTAAAGCTGATTTGACCCCTTTTATAGAAAAAGGAGTTTTAAAAACTAGGAGGGTAGCTATGAGAAATCTATTTTCTACATTTCTTTAGTTCCTATTAGCATGTCAAGAGCCAAACAAGATGGAATATTCACAGATCATAAAAGTTTTACTATATATAAGGGCTAGAAATAAATCAGCATATGATGCAAAGGAAGTGGAAGGTCCATCTCCCTTGATGGCTGAAAAAAGGCAGAAGGAGGAAGGGGAAAGAGGCTGTAAGACATGTGGGCCATGACTTCTCACCAGAGAGGAGAGGGGGCACAGCTGAATAATAGAGGGAAAAGCTGAAAACAGGAGATACTTCAGCCTGGCTTCCCACTTGGCACTCTGGATGGTGCTTCTCCAAGCACCAAGGCCATAACCTGAGGCAGAAACACAGCACAGAGGGCAGAAAAACAGCTTACATTAGTACTTCCCTGTGAAGAGAAAAGGACAGGTGTCCCTCCATGCCCCAGAAGAGGAAATGAGTTCCTTGAGATTCATAATAGGCAGCTTCCAAACACTGACTCTCAGGAAAAGCTGCGTGAACTTGAAGCAGAAGGCAAGCTGCTCATACCAAGGACTGAATGTGAGGTTGCCACCAGGGGTCAGAGGTTCCAAGGCTCCAGTCAGAACCAAGGTGGAATCGAGTCCAAAGAGAGGACCACCAGACCCCAGCTGAGCCAAGAGAACCCACCATTGAACTGTGGTATATACATACAATGGACTATTGAGCAGCTGCAAGAAAGAACGAAGTTGTGAGGCATGCAACCAGGTGAATGAAACTTGAGGACAGGATGTTCAGTAAAATAAGCCAGAAAAGAAAAGACAAATATTACCATACCTGACTAATATGGTCTAACTATAATGTGCAAAACCTGAGAATTGAATTCAAAAGCAGAGGTTATAAGGTGCAGGTCTATTGTAAAGTTTCCTAGACTGTAAGCTCTTACAGCAGTCACATCTGTTCCAGAGAGATAAGTCTCGTTTCTAAATTCTGAGATGCTGAGCTCTTTGTGTATAACCTGATCATTCCCTGGAACTTCGGTATCCATGTGACACATGAGACTCAGAGAGAGATTTCTGAAGCCCTGTAAGTCAGCATTATCCTATACAGCAATCATTAGAAACATTAAAAAGTGATCAGACTTCAATTAGAGATATGAAGCTGATCTGGTTAGAGCTATGGTAAATCAGACTAAAGGGTAAAGGATGATACTGATTATATGTTAAAACTTCATATTCTATGTGAGACCAAAAAAAGAGATGTTTATTTCGTGCAAAATTTATATTTTCATTAGCACACTATATAATTTAACTTGTATGATTAGCTTATTTGAACACCATAATATAAGGAAACTTGAATAGGGAATGTGATCTTGTTGGTTTGTACAGGTTGATGTGATGTCCCAAAATATTCCAGAGTAATCTGGGCAGAAGATTAAAAAGTATGTGTAAAGTACCTTGAGGGTCTGGGGGAAAAGGTGGGAATATTAAACCTCCACACCTGGGAAAGACCTGACATCCTCGCAAACATTGGGGACTGTCAATTTGTTGGTCCAGACTCTCGATCTTGGGGTTTGCCCTTATCAAATTTATTCCTGCAGAGGAGAAGCTAAGCCCACTTATGATTATGCCCGAGTCACCCCCAGAGAACCTCTTTGGTTGCTCAGATGTGGCCTCTCTAAGTCAGCTCTGCAGGTGAACTCACTGCCCTTCCCCCTGTGTGGGACATGACTCCTGGGGTGTAAATCTCCCTGGCAACGTGGGACAGGACTCCCAGGGATGAGCCTGGGCCTGACATCATGGGATTGAGAAAGCCATCTTGACCAAAAGGGAGAAGAGAAATGAAACGAAATAGTTTCAGTGGCCGAGAGATTTCAAATAGAGTCAAGAAGTCTTTCTGGAGGTTATTCTTATGTATTATATAGATATCCCGTTTTAGTGCATGAGAATAGCTAGAAGAAAATACCTGAAATTGTTGAACTATAATCCAGTAGCCTTGATTCTTGAAGATGATTGTATGACTACAGAGTTTTTAAAGTGTGATTGTGTGATTGTGAAAACCTTGTGACTGATACTCTCTTTATCCAGCGTACGGACAGAAGAAGAAAATAAAGACAAAACATAAACAAGTAATGGGGGTGGGAGATAAGGGGTATGAGATGTTCTGGGTGTTCTTTTTTATTTTTATTTTAAATTCTTATTTTTTTTTTGGTGTAATGAAAATGTTCAAAAATAGATTGTGATGATGACTGTACAGCAATAGGATGATACTGTGAACCACTGATTGTACAGTTTGGATGATTATATAGTATGTGAATATATAATATATCTCAATAAAAAGAAAAAAAAAAAGAAGGAAAAAAAAAGAGAGCCTGCCATCTATTAACCAAACCAAACTTCAGACATAGGTGATAGCAGAACATCCAGAGGAAGAGGTCATCCCTGCAAAGGCCAGGGGAGGGAGCGGCCAGAAGAAAGACCTGTGCATATGTTTGTTCCAAGGCCCTAGCTTCCCCCTGCCACAGGGTTATATCTGCACACTCCAACACACAACCAGGTGCAATCTTGGCGAAGGACAGAAGGGAGCAGTGGGTGTGTTGGTTTGAGATGATGTATGGACCCTAGAAAAACCATGTTTTAATCCTAATCCCATTTTGTAAAGGCAGCCATTTCTTCTAATCCCTATTCAGTACTGTATGTTTGAATCTGTAATCAGATCATCTCCCTGGATGATGTGATTTAATCAAAAGTGGTTATTAAATTGGATTAGGTAACGACATGGCTCCACCCATTTGGGTGGGTCTTGATAAGTTCCTGGAGTCCTGTAAAAGAGGAAACATTTTGGAGAATGAAGGAGATTCGGAGAGAGCAGAGAATGCTGCAGCACCATGAAGCAGAGAGTCCACGAGCCAGAGACCTTTGGCGATGAAGAAGGAAAACGCCTCCCGGGGAGATTCATGAGAAAGGAAGCCAGGAGAGAAAGCTAGCAGATGACGCCATGTTCTCCATGTGCCCTTCCAGCCGAAAGAGAAACCCTGAACTTCATCGGCCTTCTTGAACTAAGATATCTTTCTCTTGATGCCTTAGATTGGACTTTTCTATAGACTTGTTGTAATTGGGACATTTTCTTGGCCTTAGAACTGTAAACTAGCAACTCATTAAATTCCCCTTTTGAAAGCCATTCTGTTTCTGGTATGTTGCATTCCTGCAGCTAGCAAACTAGAATTGTGGGTATGGGAACAATGGTGAATGTATCCAACAGAGGCTGAGTTAAACTAACCAGGTAAGAAGGTATTCAGATTTCCAGGGGGTTGTGGGGGTGACAGAATGGGTACACCTGAGGAATATTAGGTTAGTTATAGAGAAAAATAAGTTAAAGTCTACATTTCCCTCACAGATCTGAATATAGTGTAAAGGAATTCGCCACTTCTCTTCATGATCATCGCCAGACGTAAAGTTTCTTCCATGTTTTTCATTATTTCTTCAGATCACATTCCCAGAAGGGCTATAATTGGATTTAAAAATTTAAAGTATCTTGATATTTACTGCCAGATGACTTTCCAAAAGAAATGCAAATTTTATTCTCCAAGACAATGTGCTGGAGTAACTGGTCCTCTTTGTCCTACTTTCTAAGAGCTCCATTATATTTCTAGGAACGGGATTGAACATGAGATAAATATTAAGGTCAGGAAAAAGAAACCCTGACTGACACGGCGTTCTGAGTTCAGAGAGGAGCTCTTGTTTGCAGCGGGGATCCGGAGTCAGAATGCACAGGTTGTGGCCCCAGCATCCCACCTACAAGGCATACGAAACTGACAAGTTACTAGTACTTGGTGCTTCTCTTTCTTATATAAAAGTGGGAATGAAATACATACTTAATAAGGGTGGTGTGAGGATTAAATGAAATATATTTAAAAGCACACATTATCTATCACCTAGTAAATGCTTAATTAATGCTAAGATTTCTTTTTAGATTATAAACAACTCCATGCCTCATCCAATTTTATTCCTTTAAGACTAATAAAATGCTAAGTCTATGGCTATGTTAAATAAATATGTATTGAATAAATGCTGAATACTATGTGTACATATTTTCATACTCAAACACCTGCAAGGCAGGAAGAACTCCACAAAGCAAATTGTGTGACTCCTCATGCAAACCCTCTAGCTAGCATTTCTCAGGGGCTCCTTCCATACTCACAGATAAGAACACAATACAGCCTCCATAGCATGCTGATAAATCAATGAAGCAGTGTTGGAGAAAAGGAGATGAGGTGAAGGTAAAGGACAAAGGTGTAACCTACCCAGCACATTAGTGGACAAAAATTCAGAGATGGCTGATATAGAGAAGTTAAATCAAGAAAATAGGAAAGAATTGGAGAGAGAAGGGGTGATGGGAGAAAGTATGCATTTTCTACCACTGACACAGGCATACAGGAAGATTTTTATACAACCAGCTAAACAGATTTTGGCTCAATAGTAAAACATTCATGTTTGGCAGGAAACCTAAACTTCTGTGTGAGAACATTTGAGCAGCAGAGACAGTCTACAGAGGATAAGGCTGGAAACTGGTTGCTGTTGAAAATGGGAGTGACTACATCCAGCTGAAGGGATCCTGGAGGGTTCTAAAGAGGAGGAGGCATCGACCTTCACTGAAATACTGAAAAAACCTGGATAGATGAAAGATGTAGGGAAGACAATTCCAGATATAGACAATAGTATAAGGAAAAACAATGCCAAAGAGGTAGGAAAGCATAGTGTATATTTGTGGTAATTGACCAAGAGCTATCTTAAATTCATTAAATTTTAGACCTGCAAGAGAATTGGTTGAACATCTTATTTTGTAGGTGGGAAATATAGTAAGTGACTTGACAAGGCCATTCAACTAGCTGGTAGCAGAACCCAAAGAGAAACCCAAATATTCTGAATTGAGTCTGTGGTGCTTTCATTTTCAATTTCCTAGGCTTTGCACTTCAAAATCCTGCTTCAGATAATTGCACCCATTTTCACCTACATAAGACTTCTACTTGCTTTGTTTTACATAGACAAAAAAATCCCTCTGTCAGACTCCTATACCAAGTCTTGTATTCTAGACTACAATTTCACCAGTTCCCAAAAAGGATCAGACTTCCACTTTCATTAATAAAGGAATAACTGATATAAGAATTACCACCTTGCCAGAACAACCAGAAAACTGTTTTTTTAACAACTGTTAAAATGCTTTTAATAACTGTTTTCAGACATTGAATAACTGGCAGTGTAGGACTGTGATATATAAGAGAAGGGGGGAAAATGCAGTATGTTCAACAATTGCCCTCCCCAGCCCAGAAGCAGTTTCCAGGCTACAGTGCAGGAAGATGGAACTCAGCAGAGATTGTGAAGAGAAAACAGGAGTTCAGGGAGGCCAAGGCAGTTAGCATTTGCAGTACAGGATAATTGAGGGAGAAAAGGGAGCTGCAGAGAGGGAGCTTTGGTGATCTGTAGAGTCCCCTCGAGTCTTTGGCTAAAGAAATGATCTATACATACAAGCATTAAAACTCTATGAAGAGGACTTCCAGGAAGATGGCTGAATAGAGTAGCTCAAGATTAGCCCTGCTCCATGGAAAAGTTAGAGAAGGAACAGGAGGGCAACTGAGGTAGCAATTTAGGAGTGCAGTTACCTGGGAGAGCCTTCTGCATCACATAGGGCAGCCCTGCTTGCAGAGGCCGAGGAACTGAGAGGCAGAAAGCTGGAGCCTGGTGCAGAGGTGCAGAGCTCATGGGAATGCACAGCCGGGAGCTCAGGATTAGGAAGTAAGCCAGGCCACGTTCCTTAAGCACGCTACCCTCACCAGCACAGCCGCCTTACTGGTGACTCACCCCACACCCCACACACCCAAACCCCATGACGCCACCCATTCCCCACACTGCAGGCCCCCCACCCCACCAGCCCCCAGTGCACATAGCTGCCCAACACCCCAAGTGCAGCCCAGCCCACCTCTCCTGAACCCCTCCCAAGCACTACTTCCTCCTCCCTGTTCCCTGCAGGCTGTTGCCAGTGCATAAAGTTTGCGGGTACTAACCTGCATATCTAGGCTACTCCTGCCCTCAACCCATAGTGTCGCACAGCCTCACCCCGCCCTCCCTGAGCTCTGCGCATCCATTTATGACACTACTATACCCACAGATGCGCACAGGCCCCCAATCACATCACTCAGCTCTGGGAACCGCACTTTACAGCAGTCCTAGAACTGCACATGTGCACAGCCCTCAGCCTCACTTCCAGCTCTGAGAGAGTGCCGACCTGTGCAGCCAGGTCACATCTGCCCCCAATCCATGAAGGCATTATGCCAACCTGCTGCCACAGCTCTACACAAGCACACAAAGGGCCCCATGCCTTAGACCAGTGCACACCAGGGTTACACCCCTGAAACCAGTGCACCCTCACAGCTATGTCCTCCCTGGCCGCTGGGCGCCCAGGTTCACAAACATCAGCATAACATCCCCAACCTGTGCCTATACCTGCCTTGAAACAAATCACTTCACTGACTGCCCACCCCATGCCCTGCTCCCTGTTGTGCAACCATCCTGCAAATGCAAGGCCTCAGACTACTGAAAAAAATCAACTCCCAAATTAAATCAATCAAGATATTTACATGCCACAAAGACAGCAGAAGATCACTAAGCATATCACAATGCAGACAGATATAGCCCTGCTTGATGACCAAATGAAAACACCAAAGGAGGCACAGACGGTGGAACAACTAATCAGAGATGTTCATACAACTCTACTTAATAAAAGAACTGGATTGGCAAATGACATAAAGGAGATCAAGAAGACAGTAGAAGAGCATAAAGAGGAATTTGAAAGAATAAATAGAAAAATACAGCTATCACAGAGATTAAAGACTCTGTTGACCAAATGAAAAACATACTAGAGGCACAAAACACAAGATTTGAAGAGACAGAAGAAAGAATTAGTGATGTAGAGGACAGGATGACTACTTTGAAGACTCAAAACATTAAATGCAAAAAAGATGAAAAAAAATTGAATTGGATCTCAGGGAAACAGAAGACAAAACAAAGCACACAAATATAAGAATCACTTGTGTCCCAGAAAGAGAAGAGAAGAGTTAAGGGCTAAGAAGAGTAGTTCAGGATATAATGGGTGGGGGTGGTGGAAACTTCCCAACTCCCATAAAGGACATAAATATACAAGTCAAAGAAGACCATCTAACTCCAAACAGAATAAATCCAGACAGGCCTTCCCTAAGGCACATACTAATCAGTCTGTCAAATGTTGAAGAGAAGCAGAAAATCCTAAAAGTGGCAAGAGAGAAATAATCTACTACATACAAGGGAAACCAAATAAGACTGAGTTTAGACCACACAACTAGCACCCTGTAGGCAAGAAGACAGTAGTATGATATATTCAAAATCCTGAAAGAGAAAGACTTCCAGCCAAATTGTCCTTCAAAACTGAGGGAGAGATTAAAGTTTTCACAGACAAAGAAATCCTGAGAGAATTTGTCAACAAGAGACCAGCCCTACAAGAAATACTAAAAGGATTTCTGCAGGCTGAAAAAAAAAAGACAGGAGAGGGAGTCTAGAGAAGGGCACAGAATTGAAGAGTACCACTAAGGGTACTCTTACATTTAAAGAATAAAAAGAGAAAGAGGGAAAAAAAATATATAGATCTGACAAATAAAATAAAAAAGATAAGATGGTGGATTCAAGAAATGCCTTTTCAGTAATAACTTTGAATGTTAAAAGACTAAACTTGCCAATTAAAAGATACATATTGGCAGAATGGATTAAAAAACATAATCCAGCTACATGCTGCCTACAAGAGACTCATCTTAGACACAAGGATACAAATAAATTGAAAGTGAAAGGATGGAAAAAGATTTTCCATGCAAGTTGTAACCAAAAGAAAGCAGGAGTAGTGATACTTACGTAAGACAAATAGAATTTAAATATAAAGACATCATAAGAGGCAAAAAAGGACACTATATATTAAAGGGTCGATTCACCAAGGAGATAAAACAATTATAAATGTTTATGTTCCAATCAAGGAGCTCCAAAGTACATGAGACAGACAATGGCAAAGCTGAAGGGAGTGATAGAAGATTCAACAATAATAGTATGAAATTTCAATCCATCACTCTCCTCTATAGATAGAACAACCAGACAGAAGATCAACAAGGAAACAGAGAAGGTAAAAAAAAACTTGATAAATGAATTAGACCTAACAGATGTATATAGGACATTGCACCCCAAAGCACAAGGATATACATTCTTCTCTAGTGCTTATAGAACATTCTCCAGGATAGATCATATGCTGAGACACAAAACAGATCTTTATAAATTTAAAATCATTGAAATTATTCAAAGCACTTTCTCTGATCACAGTGTGATGAAGCTGGATATCAATAACCACAAAAGAACAAGAACATTCACAAATATGTGGAGATTAAATAACAAACTCTTAAACAACCAGTGGGTCAAAGAAGAAATTGCTAGAGAAATCAGTAGCTATCTGGAGCTATCTGGAGATGAATAAAATTGAGGATACAACTTATCAGAATTTATGGGATGTGGCAAAGGCTGTGCTGAGAGGGAAATTCATTGCCCTAAATGCCTACATTAAAAAAACAAGACAGAGCAAAAATCAAGGACTTAACAGCACACCCGGAGGAACTTGAGAAAGAACAGCAAACTAACCCCAAAGCAAATAGAAGAAGAAAATAACAAAGATATAATTGTATGGGAGAACAAAAGAATAATAGAAAGAATCAATAAAACCAAAATTTAGTTCTTTGAGAAAATCAATAATATTGATGGGCCACTAACAAGAGAGGATGCAAATAAACAAAATCAGAAATGAGAAGGGGTGCATTACCACAGACACTGAAGAAATAAAAGAAATCATAAGAAGATACTGTGAACAACTATACACCAACAAACTAGACAATTTGGATGTAATGGACAAATTGCTGGAAACACACAAACAAGCTACACTGACTCAGGAAGAAATACAAGATCTCAACAAACCAATCACAAGTAAAGAAATCCAAACAGTCATCAAAAATCTCCCTACAATGAAAAGCCCTGAGTCAGATGGCTTCACAGGGGAATTTTATCAAACATTTCACAAAGAACTAACACCAATCCTGCTCAAACTTTTACAAAAAAAAAAAATTGATGAAAAAGGAACTCTACCTAACTCATTATATGAAGCTATTATCATTTTAATACCAAAACTGGGTAAAGATGTCATAAGAAAGGAAAACTACAGGCCAATCTCCCTAATGAACATAGATGCAAAAATTCTCAATAAAATATTAGCAAATCAAATCCAACAACACATTAAAAGAATTATACACCATGAACAAGTGGGGTTTATCCCAGGATGCAAGGATGGTTCAACACAACAAAATCTATTAATGTAATACAGCACATTAACAAATCAAAAGGGAAAAATTGTATGATTATCTCGATTGATGCTGACAAAGCATTCAACAAAACTCAGCATCCTTTTCTGATAAAAACACTCCAAAAGATAGGAATCAAAGGTAACTTTGTCAATATGACAAAGGGGATATGTGAAAAAATTATAGCCACCATCATACTCAATGGAGAGAGACTGAAAACCTTCCCCCTAAGATTGAGTACAAGACAAGGATGCCCTCTGTCACCGCTATTATTCAACATTGTGCTAGAAGTTCTAGCTAGAGCGATCAGGCAGGATGAAGAAATAAAAGGCATCTAAATTGAAAAGGAAGAAATAAAACTCTCATTATTTGCAGATGACATAATACTATACTTGGAAGATCCTGAGGAATATACAGCAAAGTTACTTGAGCTAATAAACAAATGCAGCAAGGTGGTGGGATATAAAATTAATGTGCAAAAATCAGTGACATTTCTATACACAAGCAATGACCTAGCTGAGGAGTCAGTTAAGGAAAAAATTCATTCAAAATAGCAACTAAAAGAATCAAATACTTAGGAATGAACTTAACTAGGGACGTAAAGGACTCATACACAAAAAACTACATAACATTGCTAAAAGAAATCAAAGGAGATCTAAATAGGCTGAAAGACACTCCCTGCTCATGGAGAGGAAGGCTAAATATAGTTAAGATGTCAACTCTCCCCAAGTTGATCTACAGATTCAACACAGTACCAATCAAAATTCCAACAACCTATTAGGAAGATTTGGAACAGCTAAATACCAAATTCATCTGGAAGGGAAAGAGATCCTGAATAGCTAAAAGTATCCTAAAAATGAATGAAGTGGGAGGATTAATGCTCCCTGACCTTAAAACCCATTATATAGTCACAGTAGTCAAAACAGCATGGTACTGGCACAAAGATAGAAGCATTGACCAATGGAATCAAATCGAAAGTGCAGAAATAGACCACCAAAAAATCTATGGTCATCAGATTTTTGACAAGGCCCCCAAAACATCTAAGCTGGGACAAAACAGTCTTTTCAATAATTGGGCATGGAAGAACTGGATATCAATAGCTGAGGGAATGAAAGAGGACCCCTATCTTACACCCTACACAAAAATTAACTCGAAGTGGATCAAACACCTAAATATAAGAACTACCACCTTAAAGCTTCTAGAAGAAAATGCAGGGAAACATCTTCAAGACGTAGTAATAGGAGGTAGCTTCCTAAACTTTTCACCCAAAGCACAAGCAACAAAAGAAAAAATAGATAAATGGGAACGCCTCAAAATCAAATGCTTCTGCACCTCAAAAGGCTTTGTCAAAAAGATGAAGAGGCAGCCAACTCAATGGGAGCAAATATTTGGAAATCACATATCAGACAAAGGTTTGATTTTCTGTATATACAAAGAAATTATACAACTCAACAGCAAAAGAACAAATGACCGAATTATAAAATGGGCTAAATATATGAATAGGCATTTTTCTGAAGAGCAAATACAGATGGCTCAAAAGCACATGAAGAGATGCTCATTTTCATTGACTATAAGGGAAATGCAGATCAAAACTACAAAGAGATACCACCTTACACCTATATGAATGGCTGCTATTAAAAAAACAGGAAACTATAAGTGTTGGAGAGGATGTGGAGAAACTGGGACACTTATGCACTGCTGGTGGGAATGTATAATGGCGCAGCCACTATGGAAGACTATTTGGTGGTTCCTTAGGAAACTAAATATTGAGTTGTCCTATGACCCAGCAATAGCACTACTTGGTATATACCCTGAAGAGCTGAAAGCAATGACACAAACAGACATTTGCACACCAATGTTCATAGCAGCATTATTCACAATCGCCAAAAGATGGAAACAAACCAAATGCCCATCAACAGTTGAGTGAATCAAATAAACCTTTCTTCCATTGGTCTCGAAGAGTATGTGTGGTTCTCTATGTTTTTAATTGTTTTAACCCCACCCTATTCGGCTTCATTCTTATCTCTAAATATCAGGTTATATATAAAAAAAATAGCCTCTCAAAATCCAGAAATAATAATCACTACACTGGACTTAATGTGTCTGCTCTAAAAGCTTACAGTCTAGGTCCCTGTTTTCTTATGAGCATTTTCTAAAGGTGAAAATAGGAAATCTAAACCTCCTCTTAACTCTTCTCACTTCCCCATTATTTACCTCTGCTGTTGCTGTGGTAGTGCTGATGGTTTCATTTTGAACATAGCTTCTTGTTCTTTTGTTTCTGTCTTATTTCGTCTCAACAAATATCCCACATGTTCATTCACATTATTGCATGCCTCATGACTTTATTCCTTTTTGTAGCAACACAACCTCTGTTCATGAGCAAACACCATCGTTCACCAGTCTGCTTCTCCGTCAGTGCCTTTTTCAGCCACCTGCATTCATCGGGCATCATGTAGAGGGCCCAAAGTCCACAGTCCATCAACATTCTCAATTTTAGATAATTTCATTGTTCTCAAGAGAAAGAAAATCAATAAACAGACTCTAGCCAAATAGGAAATCTAAACTTCCTCTTAACTCTTCTCCCTTCCCCATTATTTACCTCTGCTGTTGCTGTGGTAGTGCTGATGGTTTCCTTTTGAACATAGATCATAGCATGCAGTGGCAATTTTCTCCCTGTACCCTGGACTTAAACACTGTTTATACAAGAATCATGTCTTTAAAATATTTCTTGCGAGAACTAATTCATATTTCTAGTGTTAATCAGTGGGACACATAGGTCTACATAACCCCTTTCAATCTTGTTCATCTTCAGTATAGTAATATCACTTCTAGACCCACTAGAGAACCACCTTCTCTCCTATCTATTCACTTACATTGGAGTTCAACCTCATTAGCTAACAGTTCACCCATCTCTAGCCTCTATGTATCTCTAAGTCCCCTATATTCTGTAATATAAGCCTCTGATTTTACCTATCCTGGTCATAAAAGTGGAATCATACCGTATCTATCCTTTTGTGTCTGGCTAATTTTGCTCAAGATTACATCCTCAAGGCTCAATCATCTTGTCATGAGGTTCAGGTTGTCATTTTGTCTTACTGCTGCATAATATTCCATCAGATGTATATACCACATTTTTTTTAAAATGTGGAATGGCCATAGCCCAAATACCCTTAAAGACAGGGATAGAAAGATCAAAGGTGATGGTGGAGTTATACAGAGAAGATAGGATTTAACAAATGAACATGAATGCTGAATCATTAAATTGATATCTCTTTTAGTCTCTAGTATTTTAGAACAGCTAGAAGTAAAAACCTAAAACTGAGGAATTGTAACCTATGTCAAACTCTGAAATATGTTCCACAACTAATTGTGGTGCTGTGCCTTGAAATTTATAGCTTTTTTGTATATATGTTACTGTTCAAAAAAAAAAAAAGAAGGAAAAAAAGTCAATTGTGGTGATAAAAAAATATTTAAGCCCTCTAGCCTCCTATATTGTGGAGCAGCTAGAAGGAAAATTGTATGGTAGCCCATGACAAACTCTGGAATCTATCCTGTAACAATTTGTTGAAGTGTGCTTTGAAAACAATTGCTTTTTTTATTTCTTTGCTTTGTATATATGTTATACTATAAAATTAAAAAAATTAAAAATAAACTAAACTAAAAAAAAAACTCTATGAAGTCAGAGGGTAAACACTAATAGCAGTAGAGTGAACAGTTCTCAGAGCTCACACCAATGCTGGGAATTGCTGACATTTACCACAAGAATGGAAAGACATAGGGAAATACAGAACATAAAGTAGAGTCTTCAGAAGGCTCATGACTTAGTAGTGGCATTAAATTAGCCAAAGGGTAAAATATGCTCTAAATTTATTTTTAAAAATAACTTAAAAGTAAGCCTCAAAAGTATCAAAGCAATCCACAAGTAATTTATCTGCATGCCAAAACAAAGCCAAGTACACAATAAGAAATACAACAAAATATAACACAAAAATGACAAAAGCACAATGTCAGACATCTAATCAATAATTATCAGGCAGGTGATAAAGTAAGAAGATACAATTGATAAGTACGGGAAAAAGCAATCACTAGAAATAGACTCAGAAACGACATACATGATGGAATTAGTGTACCTGGACCTTAAAAGATCTATCATAAATATAAATGTGGTGAAGAATGTAAAGGAAAATATTTATAAAATGAGAAGGTAAATGGAGATATAAAAAAACAACCAAATATCTGAAATGAAAGTTAAATTAAATGGGACTAATAGCAGATTAAACACTACAGAACAAAAAGTAGCAGTGAACTTGAATTGCAATTGAAACTGGCTAAAACGAAGCACAGAGAGTAAAAAGAATGAAATAAAATAAACATAACCTCAGTAATGTGTGAGGTAATACCAATAGAACTAATGAACATGTAATTGGAGTTTTGGAGTCTCAGAAGGAGGAGAGAGAGAAGAGGATTCAGACAAATAATTTAAGATATAATGGCTGAAAGTTTTTTAAATCTCATGAAACTATAAAAACCTACAGATCTAAGAAGCATGACAAATCTTAATCAGAATGAACATTTTTAAAAATGAAACAAATAAGACACATTATAATAAAATTGTTGAACGCTAACATTAAAGAAAAATCTCAAAAGCAGACAGAAAAAAAGCAGAGAAAAAACGCAATTATATACAGAGGAACATAAAATGACATAATTCTCATTATAAACCATGCAATTAAAAAAAGGCAATGGAAGAAAAATCTGTAAATCTAGAATTCTATGCTTAGTTAAAATTTCTTTCAAAAAGTGAAGATGAAATTTTATTTCATTTTTGTTTTATTTTTAATTTTTATAGAGTTTTACAAGACTCATGAAAAACAGCAATTCCAAGTCTCTCCACTATTCTTGTTCCTTTTATGATATTCAGTGACAGTCACTTTCAATATTTTAAAAATATTTTGATGTTACCTCTAACAACAAATACCTCTAACAACAAATTTTTATTAACACTTCTTAATTTTTCAGATTTAGATGTTATCTGTTGAATTCATATTGTAGAAAATAAAGATATAGCTATCTTCCCCAACCACTGTCTCCCAAAGCCGCACAAATACATCCTTACACACAAACATCCTCTGAAGCAATTATATAAATATTTGGGACAAAGTTCATCTATAGGTTGACATTACTAGGACTATGAAAAGATATTCACAGTAAGTCTTGCAATATACTAGAATTAAATTTCCTTTCTTGTATATTTTGCCCTTGACTTAATAATTGCTTCACTTTATAATTGCTATTGTAAGCTGAATGTTGGTTCTCAAAGATATCCATGCCCTAATCCCTAGAACCTCTGAATGTAAACCTTTATGACAAAAGGGACCTTGCAGGTGTAATTAAATTAAGGATCTTTTTAAAAAAACTGCAATTTTATTAAGATAAATTCACATACTATATGATTATCCAAAGCGTACAATCAGTGGTTCACAGTATCATCACATAGTTGTACATCCATCACCATAATTAATTTTTGAACATTTTCATTACTCCAAAAAATTAAAAGTAAGAACAACAATTTTAAAATAACACCCAGAACATCTGATACCCCTTATTTCCCCAATTATTTGTTGTTTGGGTTTTCTTTTTTTCCTTATTTTCTTCTTCTGTCCATACACCGGATAAAGGAAGTGTCAGTCACAAGGTTTTCACAATCACACAGTCACATCTTAAAAGCTCCATAGTCATACAATCATCTTCAAGAATCAAGGCTACTGGATTATAGTTCAATAATTTCAGGGTTTTTCTTCTAGCTATTCTAATACACTAAAATGTGATATCTATATAATACATAAGAATAACCTCCAGAAAGACTTCTTGACTCTATTTGAAATATCTCAGCCACTGAAACTTTATTTTGTTTCATTTCTCTTCTACCTTTTGGTCAAGAAAGCTTTCTCATGATTCCGAAGGGCCAAGATGGCAGCTTCGCAATGTGCACATTTTAGTTCGTCCTCCAGAACAACTACTAAATAACCAGAAACAGTACAGAACAGCTCCTGGAGCTATGTCAGTGACCAGACACACAGGGTACCCCAGTCTGGACCAGCTGGACTGGCTGCGAGAGCCCCCAGAACTGTGAGTTCCCCAAGGCATAGTTCGACAAGCTGATTCCCAGAGGGGAAAGGAAAGAGACTTTACCAGCAGCAGGGGCTGAGCCCAACCAAACACCAATCGTGGAATTAATTAACAAATTCTGACTACTAAAAATAGGCCCCCAGCTCAGGTGAACCTGGTCAAAGCAGAGGTCACTCATTGGGCTAACGGAAAAAGAAAAAAGTAAAAGAAACAGAGGTTTTTGTGTCTGTGTTTCTACAAAGGTTTGACTGCCTCTGGATTCAGCAGCAGGATTTCTCGGGCTGCAACTGCCCCAGGCATAGGCAGAAACAAGCTCATTTCAGGGCTTGTCTGGAGCCTGTGCCTTCCCCAGGGGAGGGGTGAAGCCCAACTCAGGTGGAATCTTTCCCTCAAGGAATTCTGACACCAGGGCTTGGCAATTTGAAGCCATTAAAACCAGCCTACAACCTCTCCTCTGTCTCCACCACATCTCCAGCAAGGAGAGTCTGCCAAAGTTAAAGGTACCACATCATCTTATGCTGGTGGTAACTGCAGGCAGACAAGTGCCACATACTGGGCAGGATAAGAAAAACAGAGCCCAGAGACTTCACAGGAAAGTCTGTCAACCTGCTGGGTCTTACCCTCAGGGAAAACCAATGCAGGTGATTCCTTCCCCCTGATAGGAGGCCAGTTTGGTCCTGGAAAACCTGGCTGGGGTCTATGATACCTACGTAGACCCTCCTAAGGGTGGGGGGTAAAGGCACCATACAAGCAAGGCAAGAAACAAGAAAAAAAGAACCAAAAAATTCTCCTCTGTTAAACAAAACCTAAGTTAGAGGTCCAGAAAAAGCTGAACTGAATGTCAAAGAACAGATAGACAATAAATTCATCCAGCAAGAAAACCCTAGGTAAAAGAAGTGAAAGCAATCTCCAGAATAAACTAGTTAAGGTAATTAAATCTCTAGATGCCAGCAAAAAATAACAAATCACACTAGGAAAATTGAAGATAAATCTCAGTCAAAGGAACAAACCAACAATTCAAATGAGATATAGGAGCTGAAACAATTAATTCAGAATATACGTACAGACATGGAAAACCTCATCAAAAACCAAATCAATGAATTGAGGGAGGATATAAAGAAGGCAAGGAATGAACAAAAAGAAGAAATACAAAGTCTGAAAAAACAAATCACAGAACTTACGGGAATGAAAGGCACAGTAGAAGAGATGAAAAAAACAATGGAAACCTACAATGGTAGATTTTGAGAGGCAGAGGATAGGATTAGTGAACTGGAGGACAGAACAGCTGAAATCCAACAAGAAACAGAAACTATAGGGAAAAAATGGAAAAATATGAGCAGGGACTCGAAGAATTGAATGACAATATGAAGCACATGAATATACGTGTTGTGGGTGTCCCAGAAGGAGAAGAGAAAGGAAAAGGAGGAGAAAAACTAATGGAGGAAATTATCACTGAAAATTTCCCAATTCTTATGAAAGACTTAAAATTACAGATCCAAGAAGTGCAGCGTACCCCAAAGAGAATAGATCCAAATAGACATACTCCAAGATACTTACTAATCAGAATGTCAGAGGTCAAAGAGAAAGGAAGGATCTTGAAAGCAGCAAGAGAAAAGCAATCCATCACATACAAGGGAAACCCAATAAGACTATGCATAGATTTCTCAGCAGAAACCATGGAGGTGAGAAGAAAGTGAGATGATTTATTTAAATGACTAAAAGAGAAAAACTACCAACCAAGAATTCTATATCCAGCAAAATTGTCCTTCAAAAATGAGGGAGAAAGTAAAACATTTTCAGACAAAAAAATCACTGAGAAAATTTGTGATCAAGAGACCAGCTCTGCAAGAAATACTAAAGGGAGCACTAGAGACAGATATGAAAAGACAAAAGAGAGAGGTGTGGAGAAGAGTGTAGAAAGGAAGACTAAGAGTAAAGGTAAAAAGAAGGAAAATTAGAAATGACATATAAAATCCAAAAGACAAAATGGTAGAAGAAAGTACTACCTGTACAGTAATAACACTAAATTTTAATGGATTGAACTCCCCAATAAAAAGACATAGACTGACAGAATGGATAAAAAAACAGGACCCATCTATATGCTGTCTACAGGAAATACATCTTAGACCCAAAGATAAACATAGGTTTAAAGCGAAAGGTTGAGAAAAGATATTTCATGCAAATAACAACCAGAAAAGAGCAGGAGTAGCTATACTAATATCCAACAAATTAGACTTCAAATGTAAAACAGTTAAAAGAGACAAAGAAGGATACTATGTACTAATAAAAGGAACAATTCAGCATGAAGATATAACAATCATAAACATTTATGCACTGGACCAGAATGCTCCAAAATACGTGTGGCAAACACTGAAAAGAGAAATAGACACATCTACCATAATAGTTGGAGACTTTAATTCCCCACTCTCATCAACGGACAGAAAATCTAGACAGAGGATCAGTAAAGAAACAGAGAATTTGAATATTACCATAAATGAGCTAGACTTAACAGACATTTATAGAACATTACACCCCACAACAGTAGGATACACCTTTTTCTCAAGTGCTCGTGGATCATTCTCAAAGATAGACCATATGCTGGGTCACAAAGCAAGTCTCAATAAATTTAAAAAGATTGATCATACAAAACACTTTCTCAGCTCATAAAGGAACGAAATTGGAAATCAATAATAGGCAGAGTGCCAGAAAACTCACAAATATGTGGAGGCTCAACAACACACTTTTAAACAACCAGTGGGTCAAGGAAGAAATTACAAGAGAAATCAGTAAATATCTTGAGGCAAATGAAAATGAAAACACAATATATCAAAACTTATGGGACGCAACAAAGGCAGCGCTAAGAGGGAAATTTATTGCCCTAAATGCCTATCAAAAAAGAAGAAAGGGTAAAAATTGAGGAATTAACTGTACACTTGGAAGAACTAGAGAAAGAACAACAAACTAACCCCAAAGCAAGCAAAAGGAAAGAAATAACAAAAATTAGAGCAGAAATAAATGAAATTGAGAACATGAAAACAATTGAGAAAATCAATAAAGAAAGCTTTCTCAATCCCATGATGTCAGGTCAGGCTCATCTCTGGGAGTCCTGTCCCATACTGCCAGGGAGATTTACACCCCAGGAGTCAAGCCCCACACGGGGCGGAGGGCAGCAAGTTCACCTGCAAAGTTGGCTTAGAGAAAGAGGCCACATCTGAGCAAAACAAGAGGTTCTCTGGGGGTGACTCAGGCATAATTATAAGTAGGCTCAGCTTCTCTTTTGGAATAAGTTTCATAAGGACAAGCCCCAAGACGAAGGGTTTGGCCTATTTCATTGGCAGTTTCCAATTCTTGCAAGAATATCAGGAATTCCTCAGGTGGGGGGTTAATATTTCCACTATTTTCCCCAGGCCCTGAAGAGGACTTTGCAAATATTTTAAATCTTCTGCTTAGATTATTCTGGGATGTATTGGGGCACATACAAATCAACAAGATCTTACCCCCTATACCATGTAATTATGACATTCAAATAAGCTGACCATACAAGTTAAATTAGATGGTGTGTTACCAAAAATAAAAAAAATTGCACCAAATAAGCATGCCTTCCTTTGGTCTCACACAGAAATTGGAAGTTTAAAACTATAGTCAATATCATCCTTTACCTTTTAGTCTGAGTTACCTTAGTACCAACCAGATCAGCTGCATTCATATCTCTAATTGAAGTCTGATCTCTTTTTCAGCTTTTAAACAGTTGCTCATGGGGTAATGCTGACTTCCATATTTCAGAGCTCTCCCTCTGAGTCTCACGTGTCACACAGATATCTCAAGTTCAAGGGAAGGACCAAGTTATACACAAAGAGTTGCGCATCTGAGAAATAACAGTTACCACTCCGAAATAGGTGTGACTGCTGTAGGAGCTAATAGCTTTCCATGCTGCGGTGGCTGCACTGAACTAGCCACATGACTTCCGAGCTCTCGGTACTTCCACCCAGCCCTGCACCCGCTCCCCATCAGGTGCCACAGCCAGGACCGGACAGGCCATCACCCTCGCCAAGGACTTCCCAGCAGCCGGCATCACCACCGCCATCTCCAAGATGGCCTTGGCCCCCATCTGCTGCTACGAGTGCAGCACACCAGTAACAGATCACTGCAAACAGTGCAAAGGCATCGTGGACTGTGTAGCCCTCATTCCAAAGAGGAGGGCATTCTCTCCTTTTGGAGGGGGTCTTGGCCAACATCATCCACTACTTCCCCACCCAAGTCCTCAATTCTGCCTGTAAGGATAAGTATAAGCAGGTGTTTGGGGTAGTGTAGACAAGCACAAACAGTTTTGGAGGCATTTTGCTGGCAACCTGGCCTCCGGTGGGGCAGCTGGAGCCACTTCTCTCTACCCACCGGATTTCGCTAGAACCCGTTTCGCTGCTGATGTTGGGAAATAAGGTGCAGAAAGAGAATTCAAAGGCCTGGGAGACAGTCTGGTGAAAATCACAAAGTCTGACGACACCCAAGGCCTATACCAGGGCTTCAGGTGTCTCTATGCAAGGTCATCATCTTCAGAGCAGCCTTTGGTGGCATGTTTGACACAGCGCATGCACCCTGATCCCTAGAATACATACATTGTGGTGAGCTAGGTGACTGCCCAGACGGTGACAGCTGTGGCTGGTGTGGTCTCCTACCCCTCTGACACCATGAGGTGAAGACACTGACATCACAGATGGTAGGACAATCGATTGCTGGAGGAAGATTTTCAAAGATGACGATGGCAAAGTCTTCTTCAAGGGTGCATGTTCTCAGAGGCATGGGTAGAGCCTTTGTGCTGGTCTTGTACAGTGAATTAAAGAAAGTCATCTAAGTGTGTCTGTTTTACTAGAAATGGGAATGAAGAGAATCATGTACAATCCTCACTTAACCATTATGGACCATTGACCTTCAAGCAATTCCTATTGCTTTTACCCAGGCAGATCAAATCCGTAGAGGGCTAGGGAAAGCTCTAGAAAAGGGGATCATTCTGATTACATTGGGCCATTGGCACAGCTGATTCTGTGTTTTGATTACTGGGGTGGGGGGAGCATCATGACCATCACCATGGGCCCATAAGTGAGGCAGCTCAGCTACGCTCAAGTCCAGTGCTTGTAGGACCCTCATTTGTGTTTAAGTATTTATTTTAAAATAAATCGTGTCTCCTATTTGTACTTAAGCACCATCTCCTTTTGCACAGCTGGATATTTGCAATTATGCTTTATATTAGGCATTCTGTTGCAAAATAATAAATAAGCAGGACACTGAAGAAAAAGAGCTTACAACCTAGGAACTTTACAGTGAACCTTCCCCGATAACTATGTTCTAGAATTCAATTCTCAGAGTTCATACATTATAGTTAGTCCATATTAGTGAGGCATTATAATATTTATCATTTTGTTTCTGGCTTATTTCACTCAACATACTGTCCTCAAGTTTCATTCACCTACTAGCAGTTCTCACAACTTCATTCCTTCTTGCAGTTGCTCAGTAGTCCATTGTATGTATACACCACAATTTGCCCTTCAGCAGTCATACCTTTAGGCCACCTCAAT
This sequence comes from Myrmecophaga tridactyla, assembly GCA_004026745.1. Lineage (NCBI taxonomy): Eukaryota > Metazoa > Chordata > Mammalia > Pilosa > Myrmecophagidae > Myrmecophaga > Myrmecophaga tridactyla. Next base: position 17,019 of record PVIY010007830.1, on the reverse strand, counting down.
CTATGGCAAATCGTGAATACTGCCACCACAAACACTTGTGTGCAAATGTCCATTCATGTCCCTGCTCTCAGTTACTCCAGTTCTTCCAATAGGGTTGCCGGACCCTATAGCAACCCTATCCTTAGCCTCCTGTGGAAACACCACACTGCTCTACAGAGGGGCTGCGCCGCCATTCTACCTCCCCACCAGCAGTGATGGGAGATTGTACTGCATTACCCAGGAGTGCCCTAAATACAGTCATTATGAGATGGAGGCAAAGGGAGATGCTACTATGGAGAAAATAGACAGCAATGCAACATTCTCAGCAGAGGGAGAGACAGAAATTTGAAGACGAAGGAAGCGTATGTGAATGAAAGAATACAAAGAATGCAGTTCTAGAAACAACACCTGCTTTCAGCCCAGTGAAATTGTTTTTTGGAATACTGACCCCCAAGTCAGTAAAAGAATAGATTTGCACTGTTTTAAGTCACCACCTTTGCAGTAAACTGTTACAGCAGCCAGAAAAAACTAAATGTACTAAGTGCTTTTTATTATTTGCAAACGACCCACCAGCAGTGTAAATCTAGTTTTAAATCAATCAAGCACGTCAGCTCTGCTGTCACGTCCATCTTCTTGCAGACTTTCTCCCTGAAGCCGCCACTCACCCTGCTCAGTCTGGACCACAGCTAGGTGGTCTGCTGCAGAGCCAACACAGCCCTGAGGGTCCTGCACCACCGCCCAAGGGGGTCTTGTTACCTCCTGGCTGTTTTGGAGTCCTGCATCCTGGACCCCATATCTTTCCTCTCTTTGATTATTCCTTCACTTCCCCCACTCATTCAGTGGGGGGAACAAAGATATAAAAACAAAGATATTAAAAAGAATAGTAAATAAAACTCTGAGAACTTACCTGCCTGAGTTTATTTGAGCCTCCCTTTTGATTGATGCTTTGTCTGTGTTCAGAATTAGAGGTTGCATGTGATGGACATTTTAAAACACATTTCCTTGGCCTTCCAGCTTTCTTATTTTTGCTGTTGAGAAATTGGAACCCATTCTGATTTCTAATATTACGTATGCAACCTCTTTTCTAAGGAAGGTTTTAGGATCCTCTTTTACCCCAGTGTTCTGAATCACATTGATGTATATTGTAATGGGATCTTGTTTGATCTGTTTTGTTGGACATCCAAGGTCCTTTTCATCTGTAAACATACGTTCCTCAATTCTAGGAAATTTTCTTGAATTACTTCTTTGATAATTTCCTTAAATTCTTTGTCCATATTTTCTAAAACTCCTATTTTTACGAATTGGGCCTTTAAGTCTGGTCCTCTAGTTCCTACTATTTTTATTTTATTGCGCATCTCTTTCTTTTCTTCTTGTACTACTTTGTGGGACATTTCCTTATTTTATCTTCCACACTTTCTATTGTATCTTTGAGATCTTCCATGATAATTTTTATTTCAAAGAGCTCGTTGGTTCTCTTAATACCTCTTTTGTAAATTTACCTATCCTGGTTTTGTAGATAAAATATCACCTTTCATTTCTCTAAGACTATACTTTTAAAAAAATTTATTCTACTTTCTATACTTTCTCTTTCCTCTCGGGGTTTTTGTGCTTTTTTCATTCTGTATTAGACTCTGACTTTCATGTCAGAAGCTTTCCTCAATTACATTTTCTCATAGTTGCCTGTGTCTCCATTTTAAGAATGACGTCCTAAAGGCCTGATTAGAAGTTTACGTGTAGTTATGGGGTTTATCACATAGGGGCTTCGTCATAACGTAACCCAGTAGGAACCTAGTTGTTTCCTCGCAGATCCCTAAATATTTTTACTTGTAGGACTTTTCCTTTGGGCAAATATTTCCCAGAGAGAAATCTTTCAACTCCCTGCTAGGGGGCTTGGAACAGTTGGGGTGGTTATAAATCTGTCACCATTTTGGAAGCCAAGAGAGGGGAAGGGGTTGAGGGCATGGATCTTACTCAGAATGTCAGCTTTTATGGAATTGCCCTATTTTCATTGGAACACCGCAATCTGCTGTGCCTTGTGTCTTTAAGTACACACTCCCACTGTCTGCAGAGTTAATCACCAGCCTCATTCAGGAGAGTCAGAGTGACATTTCTAAAAGGATCTTCTGATTTTCTCTTGATTATCCTGCTTCAATAGCTCTCTATTGCTATTTGGGTAAAATTCAACTTACTGAGCATAACTCACAGGCCTTTCTGATCTAGTTTCTCATTGTCTTTTCATCCTTAAATGTCAACATATTTTCTCCCTTCCCATGCCATCACTATCTTTCCCTCCACCCTTACCAAATAGTCCAGGTATGCCGGGACTGTGACAATTGCCTGCCTGTGCTATGCTACTCCAGACACACGGACCTTCTCAAATACTTTATCTTCTGCCAATAACCAACATTTTTGTCCCTCTTTTACATTTTGTCCCTACCTGTACTTTAGATATCTATATGTCACTTTCTATGAGAAATTTTCATTGTGTTAAATAAACTGAGTGAAATACCCTATTATGTCTCCTCTTGTGCCTTGTCATTTTTCTTCATAGACTTTGTGATACTATATTATAATTGCTAATATATTTGATCTCTCACATGACATAAGTTCTCTGTGTACAGGACCTTATCTACCTGTGCAACATCGTGCCCCTGGCACTGAGCCCAGTACCTCATTTATAGAAGTGTTTTAATAAATATTAGAGGAAGTAATTAAGAAAGAGGAGGGAAGGTGGAAAGGAGGAATGAAAAAAAGAAAATAAATTCTCTGGATCTTTCCCTCCACCTTCCCAAGCCTTTACTTGGTATTAAGATAAATCTGAAATGTTATAAGCTATGTAGAGTTACTGTTCCCTTACATGTTAAACTAACATATCTATAAAAATGTTAAACTGATTAAAGTATAGTGGTGTAGATGATCACACCTCTTCCATTTCCAACAAACTGAATATCAACTTGTCCACCTCCCCATCTGAGGAGCATTCAGAAAATGCATTTGGATCAGCCCAGCTCCAGTCTCCTTACTATTAGGGGAAAAAAATGGTGACAGTGATGGTCGGTGAATGGCATTATAAATGAAAGCTGTCAGATAATTGGATTCTACAGAGCACCAATTTGGAGGATGGAAGGGGAAAGAACTTAAAGTATAATTTAAAAAAACTCCTGTTTTTTATTTTCCTGCGTAAACTACTTGACAATAAGCCATTTGTGCTAGGAATTTTACTTTCACCTTCTCTGTAAGCTCCTCAGAACCCCCACTCAGCACCACTCCCTCCGTCACCCACGCCCTCTGCATCAACCACACCCTGTTTCTGAGCACTCCTCCCAGTGTCCCAAACTGTGGAATCGCAACTCACTTCTCCCCAGAGGCCCCTGCACCAGCCTTCTTTCTCCTCTTCACCATTAATATGTGCGCTTCCTCATCATTTATGTGCAGTAACCTCTAGAGAGGTCATGAAATTTCCTGCTTTATTAGCTGGTAGAAGAGTCTTTGCAGAGACATGTTGGAACACTGAACCATCTGAACTGTATTGAGAAGAACTCATCTGTAGAGCTGGAAGACCTAATAAGGTCTTTCCACTGGTAGTGCCTTTTGCTGTAAGGGTGTCCTATTCCAGAACAGACTTTTATTCTAAAGACTGAAAGAATGCCACGTTGCAATTCATAAAGCCAGAAGCATGGAATTTAGAGAAGTTCAGGTTTAACGACCTCCTTGGCATACCATATTCAGAGTCTCCACAAAAAGAAACTTAGTCCCAATGTCTGTATGTGTAGCAGTAAACAAACACTCATATGAAGAAAAACCCCTATATGGATCCTTGCAGTACAGCTTTGAAATTCCTATAAGCTCTGAAAGCCTAGTAAGAACCCTACCTTTGGAAAATAGCTTTTACCCCAATAGTCCAACTTACAGATGTTATCCCACAAGGTAATTTATCATGTTATTTTAAAAATACAAAATTTTATGTTCAAGCAACTTGCCCAGAGCAAAATCAGGTAGAGAAATAATCCAATAAGTCAGTCTTGATTCAATCAGTTGAACACTTTTTTTTTTTTTTTTTTTGCATGGGCAGGCACTAGGAATCGAACCTGAACCCAGGTCTCTGGCACAATCAGCCAATCAGTTGAAGGCTTTAAAGAAGGAAGAAAATTTTCACTGCTTACTCAGCCAGTAAACCTCTCCTATGGAGTCTGTTGAGGGACCCTTCATCGGATTTGCCAGCTTCACAGCCTGTCCTATGAATTTGGACTCTTCCATTCCCACAGTTGTGTGAGACACTTTTATGAATTTCATATTTACAAATATCTCTTGTTGGTTCTGTTCTCTAGAGAACCCTGACTAGTACATGAGGAATGATAGTGACTAGTTTTTTTGTTTGTTCCACTGGTTTAGTGTTTTGGGAGATCCTATGTTCCTATATAAAGCCATTAATTTTGCACTGGAATTAAAAAACAATTTTAAAGGGAAAAAAAAACTTGCACAATGGATAGTTTAAGTGATAGCTTAAATGCTCTAAGCAGCAATTGGTGCACTGAACAATATATGTAAGGAAACCCTCCAGAGTGCAACATAAAAAGACAAATAGATGGAAAATGAGAGGTTAATATGTATGGAGGCAAGAATAAGAAGACTCAATGTATTCTCCTTCCAGAAGGTGAGACTATAGACATTAGAGAAAAAAAATTCTTCCAAAACAGAATGGCTGAGAATTTTCCAATACTGCAGGAAACAAGAAGACGTCATTGAAGGAGGATATGTGGTACTGATCGGGACCATGTGCATACCTGTATTCTGGCATTTGTGACACCGTATGGAGAACTGGCTTGTTCTTGTTTTTGTTTTGTCTATATTCCCACTCATATGTGAGCCAGTTAAGAGCAAGAGCTACGCCATATTCATTTTTGCATCACTAGCACCTAGACAGAGCTTTCTAGAGCTTACTGACAAACATTTGTCACTCTGTCCTGCTTTTCATTTCTGATTATTTTTTTCATCCTTTCTTTTTTTGTCAATCTAGCAAAAGATTTGTCAAATGCATAGATCTTTTCAAAGAACCAACCTTTGGTTTTGTTGATTCTCTATAGTGTTTTCTTTATTCTCAATTTCATTTATCTCCACTCAAATCATTGTTATTTCCTCCCTTTCAGTCCCTTTGTGTTCAGGCAAACTTCATTCTTCTTTTTCTTGATCCTCCAGTTGTGAGGCTGCATCTCTGATTTGAGACCTTCTTTTAAACATAATCATTTAGACTGGTATAAATCCCTCTCAGTATTGCCTTTGCTACATCCCAGGAGTTCTAATACATCGTGCTTTCATTTTAATTTCCTCAACATATTTCCAATTCCCTTTGTGATTTCTTCTTTGACCCATTGGTTGTTTCAGAGTTTGCTTAATTTCCACATATTTGTGAACTTTCCAGTTCTGCCTCTGTTATTGATTTGTGGTTCCATTCTATTGTAGTCAGAGAAGACACATTAAATGATTCCAATATTTTTTTAATTTATTGAGATTTGTCTTGTGACTTATCTGGACTATTCTGAAGAATGATCAATGATCCATGTGCACTAGAGAAGAATGTGTATTTTGCTACTGTTGGGAAAAATGTTCCATGTATGTCTGTTAGGTCCAGTTGGCTTAGAGTGTCATTCAAGTCTTCCATTTCCTTATTAATATTTTCTCTAAATGTTTTTGAAGTCTCCTACTATTAACATAGAGCCATCTATCTCTCCCTTCAAATATATTGATATTTGCTTCAGATATTTGGGGGCTCTGCCATTAGTTGCATATATATTTATAATTGGATCTATTTTTAACTCTTTATCAATATATAGTAATCTTGAACAACTGTACTCCAAAAAATTAGATAACCTAGATGAAATTGACAAATTTCCTAGAAACATACAAGCTGCCTACACTGACTAAGAAGATACAGAAGACCAATCATTAGTAGAGCTATCAAGTCATAATAAAAAATTTCCCAACCAGCTGATTGTTGAATGAAATGTCAGGAACAAAAAAGCCAAATATTATCATGCCTCAATCATAAACACTAATTATAATATAAAAATTCGATGAACTAAAGTTGAGAGCATGGGTTATCTCAACTTTAAAGGGTGCTAGATTTTAAGCTCTTACAGCAGTCATATATATTCAGGAGGTGTAACTGCTAATCCTAAATTCTCAGATTCTGAGATGTTTGTATATAACATGATCTTTCCCAGAAACTTCAGGTATTTATGTGAAACCTAAGATGCAAAGCTAGAGCTCTGAAGCTATGAAAGTTAGCAGTACCCCATACAGGAACTGTTTAAAAAGTTGAAAAAGTGATCAGACATTGAGGAGAGATATGAATGAAGCCAATCTGGATAGGACTAAGGTATATCAGAAGACTGGGTAAAGGATGATATCATCCATATTTTAAAACTTCAACTTCTGTGAGACTAAAGGGAGAGATGTTTATTTGGTGCAAAAATTATATTTTGGGTAGTGTATTTCCTAATTTAACTTGTATGGTCAGTTTAGTTGAACAACATAAGTACATGGAATCTTAAATAAGGCATAAGATTTTGTTGGTTTTCCAGGTTTGTTATGATGCCCCCGATATATCCCAGAGTGATTTGGACAGTCAATAAAGTACTTGCAAAGTCCCTTTGGAGGAATGGGGAGAAAGGGGAGAATATTGAACTTACCCATTTGGAGATTTTCTGTTAGTCTCTCTTCTTTTTTTTTTTTCTTTGCATGGGCAGGCACTGGGAATCGAACCCAGGTCTCCGGCATGGCAGGTGAGAACTCTACCTGCCAAGCCACCATGGCCCACCCTTCTCATAGTCTCTCAAACAGTGGAAACAACCAAATCAATAGGCTGAGACCTTAATCTTGGGGTTTGCCCATATGAAACTTATTCCTGCAAAGGATAGGCTAAGCCTCCTTAAACTTAAGCTTAAGCGTCATACCCAGAGAACCTCTTTCATTGCTCAGAACCTCTTTCATTGCTCAGATGTGGCCTCTCTCTCTCTCTCTCTCTTAGCCAACATGGCAAGTGAACTCTCTGCCTTCCCCACCCCCTATATGGGACATGACTCCCAGGGGACATGACAATGTGGGTCAGAAATCTTGGGATGAGCCAGTACCTAACATTAAGGAATTGAGAAAACCTTCTTGACCAAAAGGCAGAAGAGAGAAATGAGACAAAATAAAGTGTCAGTGGCTGAGAGATTTCAGAGTTAAGAGGTTATCCTGGAGGTATTTTTACACATTATATAAATATCCCCTTGTTAGTTTATGGTGTATTGGATTGGCTAGAGGGAAGTGCCTGAAACTGTGGAGCTGTGTTCCAGTAGCCATGTTTCTTGAAGACGATTGTATAATGATGTAGCTTTTACACTGTGACTGTGTGAGTGTGAAAACCTTGTCTCTGGTGCTCCTTTTATCTAGGGTATGGACAGCTGAGAAAAAAATATGCATAAAAAATAAACAAATAATAGAGGAAACAAAGGTTAAAATAAACTGATTAGATTGAAATACTAGAGGTCAATGAGAGAAAGCGTGGTAAGGGGTATGGTATGTAAGAGTTTTCTCTTTTTTCTTTTTTATTTCTTTTGCTGGAGTGATGCAAATGTTCAAAAAAATTATCATGGTGATGAATATACAACTATGTGATGACATTATGAGCCATTGATTGTACACCATGTACCGTATGCTTGCTAACAAAGTTCGTATGTTTGTGTGTTAGGTTTTATAATAAAAATATATTTAAAAAATCTTCCAACCATGAAAAGCCCAAGAGCCAAAGCCTTCACAGGTAAATTTTACCAAGCATTCCTAGAAGAATTAGCACCAATCCTGTTCAGACTATTCCAAAAAAAAAAAACATAGAAGAAGAGGGATCACTCCCTAACTCATTCTATGAGGCGCACATTATCCTAATACTAAAGCCAGATAAATATATCACAAGAAAGAAAAATTAGAGACAAATTTCCCTTATGAATATAGATGCAGAAAATCTTCAACAACATACTAGCAAACCAAATAAATAGCACATTAAAAGAATTATACACCATGATTATGTGGGATTTATCCCGGGTATGCCAGTCTGGTTTAACATAAAAGTAATTATGAAAATTCACTACAAGAAAAGGGGGAAACCCACAAGATCATCTCAGTGGATATAGAAAAAGCATTTGAAAGGCTCCAGCACCCCTTCTTCATAAAAACACTAAGAAAACTAGGCATAGAAGGAAATTTCCTCAACAGCAAATATATAAAAAACCACTGCTAACATCTTACTCAATGGTGAAAGACTGAAAGCTTTCCCTCTAAGATCAGGAACAAGACAAGGATGTCCACTGTCACCACTGTTCTTCAACATTGTAATGGAAGGTCTTGCCAGAGTATCTAGGCAAGAGTAAAAAATGAAATATATCTAAATTGGAAAGTAAGATGTAAAATTTCCCTATTTGCAGATGACATGAATCTATATATATAAAATCCTGAAAATTCCACCACAAAGCTTCTAGAGCTAATTAGCAGATTCAGAGAAGTGGCAGGGAACATCAACACCCCAAAATTAGTAGCATTTATATACACAGGCAATGAACATAAAATGAAATCAATGAAAAAAAATTCCATTCACAAAAGTAACTAAAGGAATTAAATATCTAGGAATAAATTTAACCAAGGATGTAAAGGACTTGCATGTAGAAAACTATAAAACACTGCTAAGAGAAATAAAATAAAATTTTAAAAAAATGGAAAGATATTCCATGTTCATGGATTTAAAGACTGAAATTGTTAGGATGTCAATTCTATCTACCCAAAGTGATTTACAGGTTTAACACAATCCCAATCCGATTTCCAACAGCCTCCTTTGTAAAAATAGGAAAGCCAAATTGTCCAATTTATATGAAAGTGTAAGAAGCCCCAAACAGCCAAAGCCATCTTGAGAAGTTGGAGGACTCACATTGCCAAATCTTAAAACTTATTACAAAGCTATAGTAAGAAAAACATGGTATTGACACAGGACAAACATCTAGACCAATGGAATTTAATTGAGAGCTCAAAAATACAGTCTCAAAATCTATAGCCAACTGATTGCTGACAAGGGTAGCAAAGACCACTCAATTGGGAAATAATAATCTCTTCAACAAATGGGTATTAGGATATCCATGTGTAAAAGAATGAGGGTCAATCCCTACCTTACACTATACACAAGAATTAACTTAAAATAGATCAAAGGCCTTAATAGAAGAACTAAAACTGTAAAATTCCTACAAGAAAACATAGGGAAACCCATCAGGTCCTTGTATTAGGCAATGTTTTCTTAGTCTTTATACCTAAATGACAAGCAACAAAAGAAAAATAGATAAATGAGACTTCAACAAAATTCAAAACTTCTCTGCATCAAAGGGCTTCATTACAAAATAAAAAAAACAACCCACTGAAGGAGAGAAAATATTTCAAAACCATATTTCTGATAAGGGCTTAACATCAAGAATATATAAATAACTGCTACAACTCAACAACAAAAAGACAAACAACTTATTAACAAATGGGCAAAGGACTTGAAGAGACATTTCTCTGAAGAAGATATCTCAATGACCAAGAAACATAGAAAAGATGCTCAATCTCATTAGCTATTAGCAAAATGCAAATCAAAACCATGATGAGATACCATTGCACACCCACTAGAATGGTTACTATAAAAAAATTGGAAATTAAGTGTTGGAGAGGATGTAGAAAAAATAAAAAACATCATACATTATTGGCAGGAACGTAAGATGGTACAGACATTGTGGAAAACAGTTTGGCAGTTTGTCAATAAATATTGGATTACCATATGACCTGGCAATCCCACTTCTAGGTGTATACCCAAAATAATTTAAAGCAGGGAATCAAACAGATATTTACACACCAATGTTCACAGCATCATTATTCACAACTGCCAAAAGGTGGAAGCAATCCAAATGTCCATCAATAGGTAAATGGATAAACAAAAGGTGATATACACATAGAATAAAGTATTGTTTAGCATCAAGAGGTGAAGTTCCGAGAAATATGACAACAGAGATGAACCTTGAAGACACCATGCTGAGTGAAATAAGCCAGACACAAAAGGACAAACATTGCATGATCTCCATGTTATGAAATAATTAGAATAAGCAAATTCATAGAGTCAGAACCTAGAATACAGCTTACCAGGGGCCAGGGCAGGGGTACGGAGTGGGAAGTTAATGCTTAAATTGTACAGAGTGTCCGTTTGGGGTGATAGAAAAGTTTTGGTAATGGATGGTGATGATGGTAGCATAACATTGTGTAGGTAATCAACAGCACTGAATTATATATTTGATTGTGGTTAAAAGAGGAAATTTTAGATTATATATACATTACTGAAATAAAAATTTTAAATACATACAACACAAACTATACAACACAAACAGGGAAACCTAATGTATACCATGGACATAATAGCTAATAGTACAATTATAAGAAAATATTCTTTCACCAATTGTAACAAATGAACCACACTAATGCAAAGTGTTAATAACAGGGGGCTGGAAAACAAGCTACACTGATGGAAGAAGAAATAGAAGATCTCAACAAACCAATCACAAGTAGAGAGATTCAATCAGTCATCAAAAATCTTCCTATAAAGAAAAGCTGAGGGCCAGATCCTTATCAAACATTACAAAAAGAACTAACAACAATCCTGCTTAAACTTTTCCAAAAAATTGAGGAAAAAGAAATACTATCTAAATCATTTTATGAACCTAACATCACTTTAATACCAAAACCAGGTAAAGATGCTATAAAAATGGAATACTACAGGCCAATCCCCCTAGTGAATATAGATGCAAAAATCCTCAACAAAATATTAGCAAATCAAATCCAACAACATATTAAAAGAATTATACACCACAATCAAGTGGGGTTTATACCAGGAATGCAAGGATGGTTCAACACAAGATTATCAATTAATGTAATACAGCGCATTAACACACTGAAAAGAGAAAATCACATGATCATCTAGATTGATGCTGAAAAAGCATTTGACAAAATTCAACATCCTTTTCTGATAAAAGCACATCAAAAGGTAGGAATCAAAGGAAATTCCCTCAACATGATAAAGGTTATATATGACAAAACCATAGTCAGCATCATATTCAATGGAAAGAGACTGAAAGCTTTTCCCCTAAGATCATTGTGCTGATTTGAAAGGATGTATGGACCCTAGAAAAGCCATGCTTTAATCAAAATCCCATTTCATAAAGGTAGAATAATCTTTATTCAATACTGTATGCTTGAAACTGTAATCAGATCATCTCCCTGGATGATGTGATTTAGTCAAGAGTGGTTGTTAAACTGCATTAGGTGACGACATGTCTCCACCCATTTGGGTGGGTCTTGATAAGTTTTTGGAGTCCTATAAAAGAAGAAACATGTTGGAGAAAGGAGATTCAGAGAGAGCAGAGAATGCTGCAGCATCAAGAAGCAAAGAGTCCACGAGCAAGTAACCTTTGGAGATGAAGAAGGAAAATGCCTCCCAGGGAGCTTCATGAAACAGGAAGCCAGGAGAAGAAGCTAGCAGATGATGCCATGTTCACCATGTGCTCTTCCAGGTAAGAAAGGAACCCTGACCGTGTTCACCATGTGCCTTTCCAGATGAGAGAAAAACTCTGACTGTGTTTGCCATGTGCCCTTCCACTTGAGAAAGAAACCCTGAACTTCATTGGCCTTCTTGAACTAAGGTATCTTTCTCTGGATGCCTTTGAGTGGACATTTCTATAGACTTGTTTTAACTGGGACATTTTCTCATCCTTAGAACTTTAAACTAGCAACTGATTGAATTCCCCTTTTTAAAAGCCATTCCATTTCTGGTATATTATATTCTGGCAGCTAGCAAACTAGAACAATCATGAATGAGACAAAGATGCCCTCTGTTACCACTATTATTCATCTCTGTACTAGAAGTTCTAGCTAGAGCAATCAGGCAGTAAAAGAAATAAAAGGCATCCAAATTGGAAAGGAAGTAGTAAAACTTTCATTATTTGCAGGTGACATGAAACTATACTTGGAAAATCCTGAGAAATCTACAACAAAGTTACTTAAGCTAATAAACCATTTCAGCAAGGTGGGAGGACATAAAATTAATGTGCAAAAATCAGTAATGCTTCTATTCACAAGCAATGACCTAATTGTGGAGTCAATTAAGGAAAAACTTCCATTCAAAATAAAACTAAACGAATCAAGTATCTAGGATTGAACTTAACTAGGGACATAAAGGACTTGTACACAGAAAACTACATAAGTTTGCTGAAAGAAATCAAAGAAGATCTAAATAGGTGGAAACATATTCCCTGCTCATGGATAGGAAGGTTAAACGTAATTAAGATGTCAGTTCTACCCAAACCAATCTACAGATTCAACACAGTATTTAATTCAAAGTAGCTGAGTTTTCACAAATTTTGAAGACTAAAAAGCTAGTTACCCAATTCATCTGGAAGAAAAAGAGACCCTAAATAGCCAAAAGCATCCTAAAAAGTAATAACAAAGTGGGAAAATTAACACTTCCTAATTTTAAAACTTATTATAAAGCCACAGTGGTCAAATCAGTACGGTACTGGCATAAAGACAGAAGTATTGGCCAATGGAATCAAATTGAGAGCACAGAAATAGGCCACCAAATCTTAGAGTCAGCTGATCTTTAACAAGGCCCCCAAATCCACTGAACTGGGACAAAATAGTCTTTTCAACAAATAGGCATGGGAAAACTGGATATCAATAGCCAAAAGAATGCAAAAGGACCCTAACCTTATATCCTATATAAAAATTAATTAAAGTGGTTCAAACACCTAAATATAAGAACCAGTGCCATAAAGCTCCTAGAAGAAAATGTTGGGAAACATCTTCAAGACCTAGTAATCAGAGGTAACTTCCTAAACTTTATACCCAAAGCACAAGCAACGAAAGAAAAAGTAGTTAAATTGAGAACTCCTCAAAATCAAATGCTTTTGCGCCTCAAAAGACTTTGCCAAAAAGGTGAAGAGGCAGCCAATTCAATGGGAGAAAATATTTGGAAATCATCCATCAGATAAAGGTTTGATATCCTGTGTACATAAAGAAATCATGCAATTCAACAACAAAAGAACAAACAACCTAATTATGAAATGGACTGAGGATATGAACAGCCATATTTCTGAAGAGTAAACACAAATGGCTAAAAAGCACATGAAGAGATGCTCATTTTCATTAGCCATAAGGGAAATGCTGTCAAACCTACTGTGATATACATCTCGTACGTATAAGAATGGTAGCTGTTAAACAAACATGAAACTACAAATGTTAGAGAGGATATAGAGATATTGCATATCTCTTATACACTGCTGGTAAGAGTGTATAATGGCATAGCCACTATGGAAGACAGTTTGGCGGTTCCTTAGGAAACTTGTACACTTCTGTGTACAAGTCCTTTATGTCCCTAGTTTGGCGGTTCCTTAGGAAACTAAATACCGAGTTGCCCTATGACCTAGCAATACCACTACTCAGTATATACCCAGAAGAGCTGAAAGCAGTGACACAAACAGATATTTGCACACCAATGTTCATAGCAGCATTATTCACAGTCACCAAAAGATGGAAACAATCCAAGTGCCATCAACAGGTGAGTGGATCAACAAAATGTGGGTATATATACACACACACAATGGAATATTATGCGCAATAAGACAAAACAATGGTCTAAAGCACATGACAAGATGGATGAGCCTTGAAGACAATGCTGAGTGAAATAAACCAGACATGAAAGGATAGATACTGTCTGACTCCACTTTTATGACCATGACAAAGGTAAAATCAGAGGCTTATAATACAGAATACAGGGATCTAGAGAAACACAGAAACTAGAGATGGGTGAACAGTAAACTAATGAGGTTGAATTTAAATGGAAGGGAATAGATAGAAGTAAAGGCAGTTCACTAGTGTGTCTATAAGTAATATCACCACATTGAAGGTGAACATGATTGAAAGGATTGCATAGACCCATGTGTCCCACTGATGGATGCTACAAATATAAATGAGTTCTTGCCTAAACTACTGCAAAGGTATGAATCCTGTAGAGACAGTGTATAATTTAAGGGTATAGAGGGAAATCTGCTATTGTATGCTCCGGACTGTTGAACAGGAAAACATCAGCAGTACCACAGTAATGCCAGGGGTAAATAATGGGGGGGGGGGGACAAGAGTTAAGGGGAGGTTTCGATTATCTAATTCGTGAGAGTGTGTTTATTGGTTATCTTTCACTTGGGAATATTGAAATTATCTAAAATTGAAAGTGCTGATGGGCTGTTGACTTTGGGTATTATATATGATGCCCAATGAATGAAGATGGTTGAAGGATGCCCTAAATGAGAAGTAGATTGGCAAACAATGGTGTATACATATGATCAGATATTGTGCTGCTACAAGAAGGAATGAAGTTGTGAGGCATGCAACATTATGAATGAACCTTTGAGACATTTGCTGGGGCAAAATAAGCCAGAAACAAAAGAGCAATTATTGTATGGTATCATTTAGAAAATACTTATAAGAAAACAAGGACCTAGATTGTAAGCTCTTTCAGCAGTCACATTTAGTCCAAGGTGGTAATGGTTATTTCTGGATTTTGATGAGCTGTTTTATATATGTATTATGTAGTATTTAGAGAGAAGAACAAAGACAATCAGGTCGGGATTAAAGTAATTCAGAATACAGGGGTAAGGAAGACATTGTCTATATTTTAGAACCTCATCTACTCTTTGAGACCAAAGGAAGAAAGATTTATTTTGTCTAGAACCTAAATTTTCTGTAGCACATAATATAACTCAACCTGTCTGGATAGATGATTTAAACAGTCCAAACTTAGGGAGCCCAGAATAAGAATGAGGGCCTTGAATTCTTTATAGCATAATGTAATGCCTGGATACATCCCAGAGTATATTAAGCAGATAATCAAAAAGTATTGGCAAAGTCCCTAGAGTGATGGGAAAAAAATTACAGAACTATTAAACTTTACCACCAGGGAAAGCCCTGATACTGTATCAAACATTAGGGACACCTAAATCAATAGGCCACATAATTGATGTTGAAGTTGCTCCTGTGAAGCTTATGTATGTAGTGGAGAAGCTTAGCCTACCTGTAGGTATGCCAAAGAGTTACTTCCAGAGATCCTCTTTTATTTCTTAGATGTGGTCTCTGTCTCTCTAAGCCCAACTCAGCAAGGGAAACCACTGCCTTCCACCCTACATGGGACAGGACATCCAGGGGTGAATGTCTCCCTGGCAGAGTGGGAGATGACTCCTAGGGTTGAGCCTGGCCTGGCATTGTGGGATTAACAATGCCATCCTGACCAAAGGGGATAAAGAAGCATAACAAGTAAGGTATCAGTGGCTGAGAGAGTTCCAATAGAGTCGAGTGGCTACTCTGGAAGTAAATCTTATGCACGCTTTAGTTAGACACTGCTACCTATCATAACTTGCCAAACCCCAACCAAAGCCATTCCTGCCAATCCTAAAGAACAGCTAGGGCATTATATAAGATTCTACAAAGATTCTATGAACTAGGGTAACTTTCCAAAAACTTACAACCACCAGATGGGTCCCCAGATCAGATAAATCCCAAAATGCAGAGGGGCCAGCCTTTCCAGAACATCAACTGGTTCCATCCCCTTATCCCATATTACTGACAGCCCCTTCCAATGTGAAAAAGTTAGAATGGGCATAGTCCAAATACCCCTAAAGAGTGGGAGAAAGATCAAAGATATGGTGGAGTTATACAGAGAAAGTTGGGTTTAACAAATGCATATGATTGCTGAATCATTATATTCATATTTCTTTTAGTCTCCAGTATCTTATAGCAGCTAGAAGTAAAAGCCTTAAATTGTTGAACTGTAACCCATACCAAACTCTGAAATCTGTTCTACAACTAGTTGTTGTGTTGTGTTTTGAAATATATTGCTTTTTTGCATATATGTTATTTTTCAGAAAAAAGAAAAAGAAAGTCGATTGTGATGATAAATGCACAGCTATATGATGATATTGTGAACCACTGATTGCACACACTGGATGATTAGATGGTATATAAATATATATCAATAAAAATATTTTAAGTGCGGGTCACCGTGGCTCACTGGCAGAGTTTCTCACCTGCCATGCTGGAGACCTGGGTTCGATTCCTGGTGCCTGCCCATGTAGGAAAAAAAAAAAAAAAATATATATATATATATATATATATATATGTAGATATAGATAGATATAGATAGATATATTTTTTAAAGATCAAAGGAGAAGGTGTAGTTATAAAAGAGAAGATAGGATTTAACAAATGAGTGTGACTCCTGAAGAATTATGTTGATATTTCTTTTAGTCTCCACCACCTTGGAGCTGTCAGAAGGAAAAACCTAAAATTGTGGCACTATAACCCATACCAAACTCTGAAATCTGTTCTATAACTAATTGTTGTGATGTGCTTTGAAATTAACTGATTTTTATATAAATGTTATTTTTCACAATAAAAAATATATTAATTTAAAAATAGGGACTGTATGGGAACTCTATATTTTCTGAATGATTTTTCTGTAAACCTACAACTCTAATAAAAATAAACATTTGTTATATTTAGAAGATAGAAAATAGGAGATGTTTATTAAGAAGCACTTACAACTTGTTTATTGAATGCAAGAAGCCTATAATGTGGATGTGACCATTTCTCTTCCTGATTTTTTCTGTTATCAGTCCTCCCCATTCTCATGATGCTGCAGCTGGGACTGGATGGGAAGAGAAAAATTTGTCCAAGATCTTCTAGAACCAAGGTAATTTCTGAGACCTGCTTTACAGCTTCATGTATTTTTCCATTTATCCTAACATGGGATCCGGTAGTGTGTTAAATAGAACACTGACTTTAACCTGAAGCATGGGGAACAAGAATGAAGACCAGAATAAAGTACAAGACAGATAGGAGGGTAACAAGTGGAAAAAATAATTTAAAATAACACAAGACTCATAATCCATT